>JBCEWC010007779.1:0-20912 GCA_038996855.1 Solanum aculeatissimum | reverse complement strand
TTTATAACCCCCACAACCTCCTTACAAACTTTCTCCTACCAATGTGGGACTAAAACCAAAAGCCAAAAAATCAACAATGCCAACTTTGGGTCTGATCACAGATTTCTGCTTGAAATGCCAACTTTGGGTCTGGATCACAGATTTCTGCTTATGGATTACGAAATGCCAACTTTGGGTCTGGATTACAGATTTGCGCTTATGGATTACAAAATGCGAACTTTGGGTCTAGATCGCAGATTTTCGCATTGCATAAGCGAGGGGGTGGCTGCTGTTGGAGCAACTTCTTTTGATGAAATATCATCTCTACACAATCTGACTTCTCTCTTTATCTCTTTAGATAGATCAGCAATTTTGTGCAAAGATTACACCTGGATGAAAAGATTGAAAAGCTTTCGCATTAATATTGGGGATACGCGAACGGATGTTCCATTTTTTATATCACAAAACAAGTCAAGAAGGATAATAAGAGCCATCCATTGTGAATTTTTCAGTAATGGAAAGCTCTCAGGCATGTTGAAGTTTGCTTCAGATTTGTACTTGGATCACTGCAATGGTATCAGGAAGTTGATTGCGCACAACAGTTTTGATGGATTAAAATCACTAGACATTTACAAGTGTTCTTGTGAGTTCACACAAAATCACTCTGAAGAAGGAAGTGGACAGGTTGACCCTCTGCCAAATCTGGAACATCTCAGTCTCAAGTACTTGGTTAATTTAAAGAGTGTTTCTGATTTCTGTCAACTTCTGGGCCTAAGATTTTCTAAATTACGCCTGCTGAATATAAGCTGTTGTGGTAGTTTAACAAGTCTTTTCAATGTTGAGGGACCTTTTTCTGTACCCAAGCACTTGGAAGAAATTGAAATTCGTTCCTGTTCAGAGCTGGTAGAGTTGTTTGAGCAAGGCAGCTCAAGTCAGACAACAGTTGTCAACTCAGAAATTCGGAAGTTAAATTTGAGAGGTTTACGAATAGAAAAGTTGGAGCCAGAGAGTATATGGAAACACCTGGAGGAACTTAAGGTGATCGGATGCAATAACCTAAGGAAGTTGCCTCTCTCTATTCAAACCTCTAACAACATCAAACTGATAGAAGGAAGAGCAGCATGGTGGAGCCAACTGGAGTGGGATGATGACAACCACAAGACAAATTTAGAGCATTGTTTCACAGAATGGGACTGGTAGAAGGACCACAGTTGACACTACTTCCCCTGCATTTCAGGTGAAAATACCTTTAATACTATACTTGATTATTTGTCCTCTTGCATCCTTTTCTATACAACTAATTTGGTCCTAGGCTAAGAGGTGGGGATTCATATTGCCAACCACAACCTACTTGAATTGAGGGGAAGTTGTTGTTGATGAGTGTACTACTTATTTATTTTTTAAGTTCTTTCATTACATCCCTCAAGTGTTGGTTAAAGTAATGATATGAAGTTATCAAGTGTGTTGAACTTGGCTTCTTGTTGCCTCATTCAGGGATAGCGGCATGAAAAGACAGAGGAAGGAACTTCCTGAACCAACGACACAGAGTCTCCACCTTGTCGGATATCTTAAGTTCCTTGTTTGTTCAATTCTTGTTCTCTAGTTCCGATATTTTGATTGCTTGATTGTACAGTGAGTTGCTTCTTGTCTCAGTTGTGTTGTGTGATCATCTTGTTTATTTGTAATAAACTGGTATTGCTTCTGTCTGTGTTCAAACATTCTTAAATTGTACATTCAATATTTAGCACATGATGTTCATTTTCCATATTGTGTTCTCATGACAAAAAAAAGGAAAACTGAGAGAGCCTATTTCACGTTTGTGATAGAGGTTACTTACCCGAGAAGAAATTTCACTACCTTAGGACCATTATAGTTACGATCGACCTGCTGTCTAGTTGTTGTTGGATCTGCAGGTGTATGGAATGCTCCAAATTCTGGTTTATATGGCATGACGGAAGCCATTTCATGAAAATGAAAGACACATGTTGCATTTTTTGGTTTGATGCAAACACCCGATACAGAAAACCTAAGAAAGGGATTTGGATTCGACCTTTGCGCAATCAATACCATGATAAAATTTTTTGGAAATTAATATCACTTGGTAATATGTATTTCACATATTTACAGAGTCCATATACAGCCTATGACATATACACAAGACAATACCGATTGTGATGCTAATTGGCTTGACAGTTCAAATCTGGATCATCAACTGTGTTGAAGTACAATGTTGAAAGTTTGTCATCAAATTTGGAAACCAGCTGATGGACAGACAATCCGCAGTACCGCTTTCCTAGCCGAGCGATGAAAATGTCAGTTATTTTCTTGAACATGTCGTCTCCTTGAATTAGGGGTTGCTCCACAAACTCAACTAGAGGCATCCACTGTATCGCGAATAGAAAAAGGCAGCTCGAGTAAATAAAATGTCGCATAAAGCTGCAGACTTTAAGTCTAACTCAACCCCAAAAACTATCTCATGAGATAACGATTGTCCAAAAATATATCAGGAAACAAGTATATGGGGTGTTCCGGGACTTGACAGCTGATGCAATGCGAGACCAACAATTTGACATACAAGAATAAGGACGAGTCTGGACCTGGTATAATATTATAGAAAAATGGATAGCGAGCTTAACTCAATCTCAAACGCTAGCTCATCAGGTGAATATCCAACTAGTGTGCGATACATGAGAAGAATGAAATGCCGATTATTAATTTCTGCAATATGCTTACCTTAGCAGCCTGAATTTCTTGATCATCAATCATGATCTGTTTTGACAGGGGTCTTAACAGGCAGACGAAGAACAAATCTGACTTTTCAAAGGCCACATTGTGAGCATGCCTGAAGGACATCGATAAATGTTAATTTAAACAATGGTCTCTTGTTTGTAAAACTGTAAAATCAAGCTTGAAATATCCTAAAGGGGACATTAAAATCTAGCAAATAGCAACTCCACATCTTTTTGTCTGAGCCAAGTTGCTCGGATACTTATGGTATCAGCATTTCGTGTTCTTATACAGTTTCTTCTATAGCTCTAAATGGGTGTAAAATAAATCGATGTCCATTATGATTAACTTATGGTTCTTTGACGAGGAAGAATTTTCTTACCTGAAAGACATAACCTCCACAAATTCAGTATCAATCTGGAAAAAATGATGAGAAAAGAAAAGAACATCATTTAGATAACGATTGCTCGTTATGGGTTGCTAGTTTAGGAAGGAGATACGTTAAGTGAGAATTTCTTACCCCAGTTTCCTCCTTCACTTCTCTCTCAACTCCTGTAAAGATCTCCTCAGACTGCTTTTGACGCAAAAACAAATCCGAGTAAGTATACAAATTTCATGTTTCGATATTTACCTAAGTCAGAAGTACTAAAATGTTAATGTCAAATTGCAAATTTGCAATACAGGAACATACCTCATGAATGAAACCAGTTGGTATTTTCCATAGACCTGAAAGAGCCGGCGTAAAGTGTTTCTCTTGCACAACTAGCACCTAAAAACAGTAATTTTATTAGCCTTAGGGACTACACAAAGGATTCAGAAGCTTATAAATATTACTACTAATAAGGAGGGCCTTGCGAACAGAAAAACACGCACCTCATTTTTGTCGTTGATCACAAAACCACCAACTCCAACTTGATGCGATGCATTCGAAGGAAGCATGCAGGGTTCCTCCGGAATCCAATAAGTCATCATGACATATCCTCTTTCTGCATGATGGTATTGAAATCCTTCCTACAAAATTTAAAGTTTGATTGTCACAATCATTACAGTCGTATTTATATCATTGTATTCTTTGAGAAATGACAAAAGTAAGTTATTCTCCATAACTAATGAATTACAATCACTACTAGCCACCATTCAACGTTAGAAGAGACAACAACAAAACCTAAATGGTTGTAAAAACAAGAGTTAGTATGGGAGAGTAATTTCCTCTATCGATTTGGGTAAAGTGATTTGTACGGAATACCTTAACTGCAATTCATCGACGAAGAGGAAATACCTTTATTGCAACAGGAACTAGATCACATTTTTCCTGTGGTAGCTTGAGCCAGACTCCCTTCTTCCCCTGCATCAAGAGCCATCAATTAGCAAAAATTACTACGCCTCATTTCTAAACAAATTGGGGTTCCGGCTATATGAATTCATCTGGCTATGAAAAGTACTACAGGTTTTCTGTATTTCCTACCGGCATAAGAGTCCTACAAACATAGGACGAGAAGTAAACGTACTAACATGACTAACACATCTTTTCAACTATTGGTAATAAACCTATATAAACTTTTCTTCCATGGATTTTTCGAGTCAACTTCCTTCCATGTAATTTTAGGTCTACCTAATAATGCTTGACAAAAGTGGTGAATCTCACAAACTTTCACATGTGCTGTCAATAAAATAATAAGAAAAAATGTGAAATGCGGTGGCTTTCACTAGTGTATTAATCAACACCAGACAAGAACAAGTCTTGAAATTCGAGACTAGTATATAGTACTTTCTAGAAATGAAGTACCTTCACTTTCCAATGAGAGAGAGATGCACGAAGCACAAAGGTAAATTTTTCGGGATGAGATGGTAGTCTTTCTGGGTTGACGAGTACTCCTCCATATTCATCGTCAGAGGCATCAAGTACCCATTTATCGCTAAAATACAAACTTGTATGGTTTCTACCGTTTATCTGGTAAGAGAAAGTGTCCACTAAGAAATTCTTCTTGCTGACTGATGTTGTAGCATCATAAGAAGTGCTTGAATAAGAAGCCTTCATTAAAAGCCCTGAATGTAAAACAGATCAAATTTACAAACTTCCAAACTTCATGTCAGATACAAACAACAACATTAATATTCATTTAACAGCAGCAGCGGCGTTATCTAATAAGAGTAACACATAGATTGATTGATAATCTTCTTAATGACTTCATGATGCATTTTGCATTGCCTCATTGTCAATTGTTCTACCACGAGTTCATGTTTCCTTGCTAAGAGATCAAAAGGCTGTAAATAACAGTAACGCTTCAAACGAGCAAGTTTTGACAAGGCCAAACTTACTTGAGCACACAAACTTAAGCTCATCTAAAACGAAACAAAATGCCTGGAAATGTTAATGAAAAGAACTTACTTGCCAACAGTATCCTTAACTGCAGGCATGATACATTTTCATGGCTAAGACGCAGAAATATTTAGTTAATGAATGGTGTTAGACTTGCCCAGGAAACAGTCTCTCTACCTTTGAGGTAGTGGTAAGGTCTGCGTACATTTTATCCTCCCCATACCTTACTTATGAGATTTCACTAAGTATGTTGTTGTTGAATGGCGTTAGACTTGAATCCTCACGCCATGTTGAATTGTGTGACCACAACATCTTAAAAAATCATGCCTCTAGGATTAAACAAGAAAGACATTTTGTTTAGTACATGAGAACAGTGAAAGGACATTTTGTTTATTTACTTTCTTAAATTTCGTGTCAATTCAAAAACGGACAGACAAACAAACTAAACGAAGGAGTATAAGAAAATTACCTCTGCAAGAACAGTAATTGGGAGCCACATTAACACCAAACATGAGATTTGAATCAAGAAATGAGCTAGAAAACTTCATCAACCCCTCCATACCAACTGATTTACACATGGACATTGACTTAAAATCAACAAATTTCAGCTCCATTTAATAAAAGTTAATTCCAGTCCAATGAAAATCAAAATCTTGACTTCTATATAAAAATCAACAAGAAAATTTCTTGGGTATTTTTATCCTCTCTGAGAAAACTTAAAATATCCAACAAACCCATGTAGTGAAGATATTAAATAGTACTATAGTTTTTGGCATTTACAAAAAAAAAAAAAAAAAAGATAAAAAAAATATCTGAGATTAAAAAGGAGATAAATTATGTCATGGAAAATTTGGGCATAAAGTTAAAGAAGGCATGTGATTGAAAATGAACCTAATAAGAAATATTGAAAATGACAAAAAAAATTGAAAAAGTTAGCTAAAAGAAAGATCTTTTATGAGTGTAGCAAGCGTAAAATATACCTAGATTTATTTTTATATTTATAATATAAAGAGACTGTTTACGATAAATGTTAGATTTTTTTTTTTTGAAGCCCAATTATAAGTGTGAAAAGGGAAAAAAGAGGAAGCTCAAAGTGAAGAGTGACATATTTAAAATGTGGAAAAATTATGTGTCCTACTTGTTTATTTATTTTTATTTTTATTTTGTTTGTTTTTTATTAAAAGGAAACAAATAACTTGTCTCACTTATGGACACAATTATCTTAGCCATTTATTTTATATTATTTACTTCAACTAATTACACTTGGGAAAACTATTAATTTGTAGTATTCATATTCTTTTTAATAAAAAAAAATTCTAATTTATCATTGATCGTTAATAGTGTATCATACATATCATTAATTTATTCATTGCTTTAAAAAAAAAAATTTAAAAATGATAAAAGAAGCAGGTAGGTCATGCTTTCTGAATTTTTGGTTATCTTAATCATGAATTATTTTAGTTGTTAGAACACTATAATCTTATCCTTCTAACAAATGGGAGACATAATTAATTTTAGGTGGGATTTCTCTCAACAAGAATAATATATGATTTGACATACTGATTTTCTTACTTGATATCCACTTTAATTAAGATTTGGAATCGTTCAGATTGTGCGTGAAAATTTTACTTTATTGGTAAAACATTCTTTTACTAAAGGCGAATGAATATATTATCATATGTTTGGAGCTTGAAATTTCTGATTAAGTATGAAAATCTCACTAGAAATAATGTGTTTCTTTACTATAGACGAATTCATTATCACATGTTTGGACCTGAAATTATGATTAAGAGTAAAGTAATATTTATCTCTTCATTGTTAAAGGCGAATTCAAGATTTAAAATTTTGAAATACAAGTCTCTCATTCTATATTAAGTATTAGTTTTGTGACCATTTAAATAAGATTCTGCGTAAAATGTTTTCTACCAAAACAATTACATTTTTAGGTTTTCAGTATGAATTTTTTGATTAAGAATGAAGGGATAAATGCGAATATTTTAGCAAATAATGAAAATATTTAATTTTTTTAATGTGAAGTTGGATATGCATTTTTGTTTTTTAAAATTAAAAAAATTTGAAAGAACGTTCAATTCAAATTACTAAATTAATATTAGATTAGCAATTGATAACCTGTATTAAAAAAATTACAATGAAAAGAAGAAATCAAAATATCAATTGGCTAAGAGGGATAAGCCTGTCTTATTACTCTTTCAATAATTGAAAAGATTTTTTCAGATATTCTTTTTGTTTTTGTTTTTAAATAGAACGAAATTAAATACATGAAAGAAAAAACAACCAATTAACATTATTAAGGTTATAGTGAAGTCCACGTGGGAACACAGGATATGGATGATCGAATATTTTATTCATTTTTACTTAATTCATTTACAGCGATTCATTATATTTGACTAGTTCATTTGTCACTTCTGACTAAAACATAAGAAGGATTAGTGACGGAGTCGAAATTTCAATTAAGGAGGTAAACACACAAATTAGCCGAAAGGGGATTGAACATCTACTATATATACATAAAAAAATATTATGAAAGGATATGAGACCATCACGAAGAACGTCATGGACAAAATGGCAATCAACCTTGATGGATATGCTTCGTCTGCTCATGGAACACAGAGTTCTTAGTTACTTCTAGAAAGTCCTTATATTTATAGTACTTAAGATCAATGAGTAACTTTTATCGAGTAATAATTATCTCGGTGTACACTCTGATATAAAATGTTCTAAATGTTAATTGAGTATCCAGTTTTCTAATCGATTAACTTGTAAGAATACTGTACAACTTCTCCTAATTCAATTAGGTAGCCCTGCGTAGGACTCTGACATACAATAATCGACAAATCCAAGATGTACTATTACAAATAACAAGAGTTTGAACAGAGAATGTTTGTGCCTAAAAAGTTATGAATCGATTTACAACTTCATTGTCAATGTCATGGTTTCGAGTAACATTGCATTATAGTTGAACCATGTGTGTGTGCGCGTGTGTATATACATCTTGATCATGAAAGCCAGTATTGAGCTGAAATTTCAATTAAGGAGGTACCAACTTTACATGGAAAAGTTATCACATAGTTTAAATGTTTGCCTATATGATCATTATATTATTCAACTTCAGGGGAGTAGCAGTTGAGGATTCCAGTTGCCCTCATGGCGTTCGTCTACTGATCCAAGACTATCCATTTACTGTCGATGGTTTGGAGATATGGTCAGTAATCAAAAGTTGGGTGACAGAATACTGCAACTTCTACTACAATCCAGCTTGATGGAAGGAACTCCGCGGAGAGGGGCATGGTGACAAAAAGAATGAACCATGGTGGCTAAAATGCAAACGCGCCAAGAGCTAATTGTACCATCATCATATGGATAGCATCTGCACTTCATGCAACAATCAATTTCAGGCAATATCCTTATTCAGGTTACATCCCAAATCGCCCTACATTAAGTCGAAGATTCATGCCAGAGCCTGGAACCCCCGAGTATGAAGAGCTGAAGAGAAATCCTGATTAGACATTCCTGAGAACAATCACTGCTCAGCTGCAGACGATGATCAGTGTTTCCCTCATAGAGATATTGTCAAGGCATAGCTCAGATGAGATTTACCTCGGACAACATAACTCCCCTGAATGGACACAGGATCAAGAACCCCTTGATGCCTTCAACAGGTTTGGAGAGAAGTTCTATGAGATAGAAAATCAAATTATACAGAGGAAGGGTGATTACATTGAAGAACAGGTCAGGGCCTATTAAGGCTCCATATACATTGCTTGTTCCATCAAGTGAAGCTGGACTGACAGGCAGAGGAATTCCTAACAGTGTGTCAATATAGATGTAATGTTACTCAAAATCATGACATGACATTGACAATGAAGTTGTAAATCGATTCATAACATTTTGGGCACAACCATCCTGTTATGAATGGGCCTAGACCAATACTAGCAAAGCAGCCCAACACCGGATTAAGTGGCCTTGTATGGGATCCGGGTTGATAAATAGAGACTTGTTAGACCAAAATAGGTTTATGCATATTGTGATTAAGCTTAGGCAAAGACTATGCTTCTCATCTCCAATTCTCTCTTATTTCCCTCATCTCCTTCACCTTTATCTTTATCGTTATTATTTGTATTCTTCGTATTGTAATTGTTCCTTCACGAGTGATAAGCTTATTAGTTTGTTTTCTATGTTGTTTATTGTTGAATTGAGACAATCACAACTCCCATTTGAGTGTTCATTACACATCCTCTGATAAAAATCTCATTATTTATAAGAGTACATCTTAGATTTGTTGATTATGTTAGGTTGGAGTCTTACTCATGGCTATCTAATTGAATTAGGAGAAGTTGTGCAGTATTCTTACAAGTTGATCGATTGGAGAACTGGATACTCAATTAACATTTAGAACTTTTTATATCAGAGAATAAAGCAATCTCATATTATGTTAAATTTAATCTAAAAGTCAAACTTGCAACATTATTATTTTAATTCAGAGGTTTTTAATGGTTCAATTACTGTACTAGGCTAACATAATTTTTGAAACAATCAAAGAACATGCTGCCACATTATTTTATTTATCCAACTTGACCACTTGCATCTATATTAATTATTTTTTTATTTCTAATAAGTACAAGATTCTAAAATTAATTAATAAATATATTATCCACTTAGGAATTCAATTCAAAGACAAGAAGTTTAGATGCAGCTTCGTATTTGATTATGTTCCCTTTTTCCTTTTTTTTTTTAATTCAACGTAATCTCATAAATAAAGTTTGAGAGAACATAATATGACACATATATATCTTAAACACACACTCCTACATTGTTAATTTTTTTTAAAAAAAATGCATTTAAATATTTTGGACAATATCTAAGCATTTCTGTGAATTTAGTAGCTTTTGGACAATATATATATATATATATAAAATTCATTAAATATTTATAAAATTTTAATACATATTCAACATACAGTTATTGTTAGATTGAAGAGTCGTTCATGTAGGAGTGGGCATAAAGGTTGGAAAATCAAAAAATTGAATCGAACTGAACCAAACTAATTCGATCTTTGGTTTTGATTTTTTCGATTCAATGTCAGTGTTCATTTTTCAAAAGTTCAGTGTAGAGGTCTTGAAACTTCGGATGCATCTGAGAATCGGAAAAAAAGAAATACACGTGTAACTTTTTTTTTGGCAACTGCTCTCCTGTTTGATTTTTACTAGAATTCGAGAGTCAAAAGTCAAAATATTCAACATGTACCAAGTTTGAATTACCAAATATATTCGTTAATTATAAGAATATTCCAAACAAAATATTTTTTAAAAATAATTAAGAACTAATAATATACTGTCCTAGTTACATCATGCTCCCTTGTAATTTTATTTTTATTATTATTTTTTTTATAATACGTGAACATTACACTTCGAATTTTCAAGAATTTGAGTGATAGGTCAAAAAATTTCATCTTTATTATATTAAATTTATGCAGTTTATCAACCTCATACATTATTATTAATATTGTATGTTAAATAAATATTGACTTGGTTTCTATATGAAGTGGTTTATGAAGTTAATCAAGAAAGACAAATGCCTAATTACAACAAAATTGTCTAGATTTATTGAATATTGACCCTTTCAATGTACCTAATGACTTATGATTAACATCATAATTATGTAATCAATGAAGCAATAAGAGTTCCTCTTTCTTTGGACAAAATTCTAATTATCGAAAAGTGCAAATTTTTTCAATCAAACTCAAATTGTTTGACTCTTGAAATCAAAAGGTGTCAAATAAATCGAGATAAAGAGAGTAATAATATGTCGTAGGGTGGTCAGTGGAATATTCTCTTTGATATTTGACATTATGTAATGACGGGAAAACAATGCAATCTATCCAAATATTGTATTAATCAATAAAATATAATATGATGCATCAATTATGAAATAATACGTAACAATCATCCTAACAACTAATTGCAGAGGTGATCATTCGGATCTTTCAACTCATAGATGTATATCTCGAACCTATGAATGGGAATATTTTCGAAACTCACATAGAAAAAAGAAAGTGAGTTAGACAAAAAAAACAAACGAAGTGATTCACCCCTTGTGGATGGTTGTTACTCATTGTATTGTATTGTATTGTATTGTATTGTATTGTTAGTTTAAATACAATGTTTGTTTTGATTGATACTTAAATTTCATTGTATTGTATCGTTTAAATTCATCGTTAGGTAAACGACGAAAAGACTCATTTTGTTTAACGATCGATTTGATTTGGTTGCATCGTTACTTTAATATCTTCTTCTCTTTTTTCACTTTATTTATTATTTAATCATTCTATTTTATCATTCATCCTATCTTTTCATGGTATTTATCACATACACTATAATTTCTTGTAGATTTATCATTCAAATTATGAATATATGACATTATGCAATGACGAAGAACAATATAATCCATCCAAATATTGTATTCATTGAAATAATACAATACACTATAATACAATACAATATGAAACAATACATCACAGATCTTTTTTAAAGTGTTAAATAATGCACGTGCTTGCAATGCTTTTTTTTTTCTTTTTTCAACTTTCCTCCATATAGAAACTTCATAGAACCTCCAAAAAGTTTCCAGAAAAAAAATAAATAAATTTAATTATTCTTCAGTTTCAGCTACGTGCATGAATCTCTTCTCATATATATACAAAAAACCATTTCAACCATTCTCATCCAAAAAAAGCTCAAAAAATTCATTTTTCTCTTTAATTATTCACTCGAAAATACCACAAATTTGTCAAAATTTAGTTATATCTTCTTTTTTTCTCATTTAAAAAAAATGAAATTCGAAAACACCGAATTTATGAACGATTTCGAGCTTCTCGAATCGATTAGGCAGCATTTACTTGAAGATTGGGATTCACCTGTTACAACAATTTCGGAGAATACCCCAAACGATGTCGTTCGAGTTGAGTTTCAGCCGCCCGTCAAAACTGAGCCTGATCAACTGAGCTTTAGTTCGCCGGAGATGTACGATTTCACCCGATTTGAAGCTCCGGCGCCGGCGGAAGTGAAAGTGAAAATGGCGCCGGCATTGAAACCGATGCATTACAGAGGAGTAAGACAGAGGCCATGGGGAAAATTCGCGGCGGAAATTAGGGACCCGGCGAAGAATGGAGCGAGGGTGTGGCTGGGAACATACGAGACGGCAGAGGACGCAGCGTTGGCTTATGATAAAGCGGCGTATCGGATTCGGGGCTCACGTGCATTGTTGAATTTTCCCCTGATGGTTAACTCGGGTGAACCCGAACCTATTCGGGTTGGTTCGAAGAGGTCCTTAGCGGCCTCTTCGGAAAGTTCTTCTTCGTCGTCTGAAAATGAATTTTCGACAACGAAGAAAAAGAAGAAAGTTTCTCAAATTTATACTTGAACATGCATTGGTATATGGAATTTGAGATATTTTTATTCAATTAAATTTGAATTTAATTTTTTATTATTTTATTTTTTGATAAAGTTTAAAAAGACTTCACGAAGCGCGATATTTCAAATACATTCGATCGTAACAATATATTCTACAAACAAAAAGAATTCTTTTAGAGAAAAAAAATTCAACGAATTTGATAATTAGCTCACTTGATGAGTTTCATTTTCCTTTTCTTTTTCGCTTAATATTATTCATTTTATCGTTATATAAATATTCAATTAAGTTACTTAATCAAACATTGTCACGTCGTTATCACCTTCATCATTGTAAGATATGATTAAGCTTATAATTAATGTTGACTTGTCAAATATTCAATCATTTTTATATAAAACATTTACTACCTCTGTCCTAAATTTTATATGATTTATTTATTTTTAATCAATCCTAAAAAACAAAACATATTTTATATTTAATAAAAATTTAAGTTTAAAATATTAAATTTAATAAATAATATAATTACAAAAATATTTAAATAATATATTATCCATAGCTTTGACTTAGACTTTCTCTAGAAAAGAATCCTTCTCGATCATTTGGTACAATAGTGGAATATCTCAAAATATTCTATAATATTGAATATTTTATAATATTTTTATTTTAAATCTATTTTGAAAATAGGTTATCCTACAAAAAAAATATAAGAAAATTTTAATCTCAATAAAATATCAGGATATTCAATCTTATCACATATATTTGTAACGATTTGTTTCCATTGTTATGGATAAATTAATAGGAAAAGAATTTGGGCAAGAAAATTTCTGAGTACTAACTTAAAATTTTTGACCTTCGGACAGACTCAAACAAAATTTGAAGTCGAGTAAGGTCTTGGATAATCTAATGGATTAGAGTTTGATTTATGAGTTTAATTGTTTGAGTTGATAGCCAAGATAATAAGGAGTATATACGATTTAAATTAGTAGCCAAAACTTGCTAGCAATTTGTTGTTGAATTTTTTTCTTGTTGTTGCTGCTGATTTTTCTTGTGGCTTCTTATTCTTTCTTGTTTTTTTTTAAATTTTTTTTTGATATATCGCCAACGTGAATCATTTCAAGCAATTATATATCAAAAGATTGAAACAACGAGAGGATTTCATATCCAAAATTGGGACTATTAAAGATAATTTTAAATTGATCTAGATTGAATAGTCAATGTATACTACACATATATACTAAGCTATATTTGGTTTGGGGTACACCATAATGTATAGTCAGATAGCTCAGGTATATAAATACACTATATTATTAAGTTAATATATAATTTCTATGACTTTTGGAAGCGATTTATAGTGTATAACGAGTGTGTACTTTTATGAATTTTGACTTATTTTAATGTAAATAAAATATAATTATATTTAACTAATTACTTTATTATACAAGCACAAATCCAAATTAAATTGGGCCTTCATGGATATGGGCTGGGAGAAAAACCCAAAAGCAAAATGTTCGTCAGAATTATTCTTCTTACTTGACAGTGATAATTGTGAAATTTTACCATCAAATCATAATTATATGGAATTAATATTGGAGCAATGGTAAAATTGTTTGTGTCTTATAGATCACGAGTTTGATCGGTTGTAAAAGCAACGGAAATACTTGCATTAGGCTATCCAACCCTTCTCTGAATCTTACCTGAACGCGAGATGCTTTGTGCACCGATCTATCTTTTATAATCTTTAGGAGTAAACAATGAACTATCTTTTTCTTTTTCTTTTTTGAGTTTCATCCTAAATATCAGTTGTTTACTTATTCTATCTAAACGTTCACCATTTATGTATTCTATTAAAACACATCTCGAAACCGAATTTGATTAGGTCAATTCTCACTTGTTCCTTTCTTCCTACATGTACTATCAATTATGTGTGTTATAAAACATAAATGGCGATAGTTCAAATAGAAAAATGGAACAACGGACAGTTGGACGTAGAATTTGCAAAAAAAAAACAATAGTCCAGATGTGTTCTTATCATTATTTCTCGAAGTATTGATTCATCGTTTATTTTTTTTCTGTGCAAAAAATAAATAAATAAATAATAGTCTACAGCTCATGAACCAAGTAAATACTGACAATTTTGAGAATAATTCTCACTTTTTATTTTTTTTCCCCCATAATATATGTCATGCTTTGGTAATTGATTACCAAAAAAATGATTTAAGATATATGGTATATTTTCATTTTTTTTAAAAAGAACTTTTTCAATTTAATTTGTTGGATATTTAATATTGATCATTCTAGGTTCTATTTTAATAAAATTCATCGTATTTGACTCATTTTGATCATCCAACAACATTCAAGAAACCTTCCTAAGGTAACACATGAAAGTAGTTGAAATGCGCCTAAGCGTGGCTCATTCGGTAGGAGAATAAGTTGTTCTAGGATTAATTGTTATCTTAAAATTGTTATTTCACTCTTAATACAGGATAAAAATAATACGTACAATTTCAGAATATTTTAAGTCAGACATTACAATTAATTAGATTCTTCCTCTTCCAATATATCCTTGTAATCACTTTTTTTTGGTTACAATTGTATGAAGACACTTTGATAATTATACGATCTAAGTTCTCAAGCACAACTTGCAAGTTTAATTATCATGTGAAACTAATTAAAGTCCATGTATGTAGTGATTGTTACACCCTAGAAATTATCAAAATGATACTTAGATAAAAGTTGCTCGAATAACATATTATTTCAACCTTTTTTGGCAAATTTGAGGCCGCAATATCGATCAGGGCGAAAAATTATGTGGGAAAGTGGTCTCGGTTGAATTTTAGGCTAATCGGATCAAAAAATAATTTTTCGAAGCAAAATTGCAAAATCAGAATAAAACGCAGGGACATGTGCGATTTACATAAAATAAACATAAAACGCATTTTACAAGTGCGATTTATATGTTATTTTATAGAAAAATAGTTTCTGAACGCATTTTAAGTTTTTCGTAAAAAAAGAACTGAATTGGAATTCATAACGGTACTTGACATTTACTTTTAAAAAGCAAGGGCATTCTAGTCATTTTTCACCCATCCTAGACTAAAACCCTGTCGTTTTGAGGTCGTTTACACTCTAAAATTTGTAACCTACGCTCATTCTCATTCACTTTTCACGTACATCATTCGAAAAAAATAATTAGGGAGAAAAGGGAAAAGTTGGAGCTTGAGAAACCTCCCAAATTCTTCAGGAAAATTCGCACCTAGATATGTAAGGTCACCTAAAATCCTATTTTCGTGCATAATCTATACTCCTTATCAAGAATTCTAGTCAAGAGAGGGTAATTGATGAATGTTGCCATATTAGTTTTCAAGAATCTAAGTTCCTAAATGATCAAAGTCAAAAAATGTTTAATACAATTAATTAAGCAAAAGTTTGATGATACCATGATTTCAAAGCTACAAATATATAAATTTATGGGGTGCAAATCTTGACAAATCTTCCTACTATATTCAATAAAACACTTTTTTGAAATTAGTCACAAACTAATTATATTGATTCGTCACAAGTTCTCCGTTGACTCGACTCATAGCTCGTATAGCTCCTACCAAAAATTTGCAATGCGTTTTATAAAATGTAATATTGAATGTGATTTCAGTTTTGTTTATAATTCTGTCAGTGCGAATTTTATAAAATGTATTCAGCTAATACAATTTGTAGACTGTTTAACTAATCCATTTGTAAATCCTATTCTATTAATACTATCATGCATCGTATCTCAAGTTAATTAGGTCAATTATCAGTTGTTCATTTTTCGTCCGCTTATTTATTAACTATTTGTATTTGATTTTACATGCACAAAATAACCAAGACATGCAAATAGAATGATTGACTTTAGTTTAGTGAGGGAAAAAAAAGATCACATATTGACATTGACATATTGAATTTTTTTTTTTTGAAAAAAATATTCAAATGAAAAAATTAATAGTAAATACTGAAATTTTGAGAATAATTCTCATTTTTTTCCTTTTTTCCATAATATATGTCATGCTTTGGTAATTGATTACCAAAAAATGATGTAAGATATATGGTATATTTTTAAAAAAAAAAAAACTTTTTCAATTTAATTTGTTGGAAATTCAAAATTGACAATTAATTCTACATTTTATTTTAATAAAATTCATCGTATTTGACTCATTTTGATCATCAAGCAACATCCAAGAAACCTTCCTAAGTTTTATTTACTCATATTTTTCCCCCAACAAACCTTTAAACAATACAAGTTAGATGGAGTAAATTAAACTTTTTGACATTTGTTTTGAGGTTGTGTAATCCAGATTTACTTTGAAAAGTTAGAATGAAAAATAGTTTTCATTAAGATGGTTATATTTTGTTATTCTAAATCGATACATCTGATTAAAAATGGAGGAACTATTTGAAAATACAACTGGATTGGGTAGGGGCGAAGTGCATGTATCCCGATTTTGATGTTGTCGTTTAACTTATGATCATTTTTAACCCTGTTTTTTTGTATGTGTATTCATTTTGGGACAACTTCTGATCGACAATGTATGAAGTTTCACATGAATAAAGTTTAGTCAATTTTGCTTGATTTCAATCATTTTTGTCTGAATTATTCATACACAATAATATTTCGTATTTAGATAACTAAAATCTTTATCGACTAGTTTGGTAAAAGCAATAAAGATCTACTTGTCAAACATCTCACATGGGATTCGATATTTTGATAGTCTTCGATATAACTAAAATTAGCTAGAGAAACTACGTATCTAATTTATTTATTTATTATTATTATTGACCAAAAGTCTCCATGAAAAATTAGTAGTTAGAAACTTAACTAAGATGTTATAGCTGTGGAATTGAATGAGCATCGAGAAGTAATGACCAAGAACTTTCAATATTTTTTTATGACGAGAGAATCCACGATTGTTATTTTTATGATACTCGAAAGATAAATTTTGTTTTAATATAAGAAAACTTTCAATACTTTTGGATAAATCACACTAGGCAAGGTATCTTTCAATACTTTAGATAGGGTTTGTTTTTCAAGTTTGCAAAAAATGAGTTTTAATCTATTTTTTTAAAAAAATATTTAATTAATAATTAATTATAATAAAAACATAAGTCTTATATAGGTATCCTTCATGTACTTGGTTTGTTTTTTTTAATTTAATATTTTCATTGACAAGGAAATATATTTTATTCATTGGCCTTGCTAGGGTTTAGGAAGCATGTGGACACAAAGTTCAACATAGTATTATGGGTCAAAATTGTAGTATGGTGGTGTTACACAAAATCAATCAGGATTGTGATGGGATGAATGAAATTTCTCCATCTTTAATTAATTAAATGTCTCGAATTTATGCTCTAGATATACAAAAAAATTCTTATTAGAAAGTATTAATTCCTTAAGTAGTCTTATGAAACGAATTTGATCGACATATTATTTAGCTCTCACTACTAAGTGGCCTTATGTGTCACTGCAGATATCAAACACTTAATTCCTAGCTCAATGCAGATATCAAACACTTAAATGGCCTTATGTGTCGTTGGCGATCGATTAGTTGGCCCCCTCAATATGGATACCAAACATTTAAGTGGCATTATAAGATAGAGATAAGGCTGCATATATACACAAAGTTTAACGTAGTAGTATGGGTCAAAATTGTAGTATGGTGGTGTTATGCAAAATCAATCAAGATTGTGATGGGATGAATGAAATTTATCCATCCATAATTACTCGGGTTCATACTCTAGATATTAAAAAAAAATCTTATTAAAAAGTATTAATTCCTTAAGTAGTCTTACGCAGCATATCCGACAGATTATTTAGCTCTCTTAATGCAAATATCAAATACTTAAATGGTCTTATGCGTCAGATTATTTAGCTCTCTCAATGCAGATATCAAACACTTAAGCGACCTTATGCATCACTAGCGATTGATTAGTTCTCCCCCTCAATATGAATATCAAACATTTTAAGTAGCGTTATGTATCGCAACGAATCAATTGAGATTTCAATGGAGACATCAAATATTTTGTAAAAAAATAAATTAATTATCTTTATTTAATTTTGACTTGGACCATTTTAGCCAACTGCCACACTATATGGCAAAAATTGTTGCTATCCATATTATTAGTTGTAGTAAGAATATATATATATATATTAAAATCTGTTTAAATTTCTTTGTAACCGTGTGAGATGTGACACACAAATCTTGAATAAATCACCATTTGTCAATTACACATTAACATTCTTTAATTTATGGGAATAAAACATCTATAGAGTCAACTATAGTAATGTGAATATTATATAATTAATTAATAAGTCTATGGAATATATTGGAATCAACTTTAGTAACTCAAATTTCTACAAAAGCTTCAAAAACTTTATCTATAACAACCATTTGTGGGTTTAGTTTATATTCATGTAAAAAATACTAGGTTCAGATGAACTCGCTATGTTTAAACTGTTTTCGCTCTTGCATTTTTTATGAAAGTGAAAAATCATATATAGTTACTTAAATTCAGCTAATTTAAATAGGATTCTTAGCTAGTCGAACAAAGTTTATCTTTGGCGAACGTATATATAATACTAATAAAATAATTGTCAAAATCAAATAATAAATTGATCTTCTAATTCGGAGGTTAGTTTTTGGGCAATACTGATAAAAACACGACCTCAGAGAGGAGGTCGATATTGTACTGGTTAGTATCATAAATCGATATTAGGAAGTCATTAGTTAAAAGTCTTAGATCTGAGTGAGAATCATTTCTCTATTCTTAATCTGAAATCTCGAGTTTGAATCCAGAGAATGAAAGTGTACTTGACAAAAGAGTGACTTTACTTCCATCCTTTCTAAATTTTCGATGTGAATCTGAATTAATTTTATCTAAATACATAAGTACGAGACACCAAGTTGAATTTAAAAAAAAAATAAAAAAAATTAGACCATTAGGTCTAGGACTATATTGGGTTGGTAATAACCAGTAAGATAATGAAGTTTGAAGAATTTTAAGGCATATAACATCACTTGTTATTATTATTTATTTTAAATTTTTAGTCAATATTTATTCAATAGTTGCTTGTAAAGATATATTGTGGTGGAGTGATAATTAATTTTATATTTTTAAATAAAAGTCTTGAATTCAAACTTTGAACATTATTTGTCTTCTTTTTTCAAGTAATTAGTTTCGTTTATAATGATAAGTTACTTAATTCTTTCTATCTTTTATATGAAAAAAAAAATTTGACATCTTTTATGTGACAGTATTTTCTATTTTTATCGTTAATATATATCAGAGTATAATCAATAATATTTGTCTCCAACCACCCACTTTTAATTTTTTTATAAGGAGGCTTCTCGTTATATGAGCTATAAGCGAGACAAATTTGAATTAATCAGATAATAAATTATTGAATTAAAAAATAATTGTTTTCCCAAATAAAAAAAAAGTGAATTATTTAAATATATTTTACAATTAAATACACATTTCTAAATTTGTCTTTACCATGCGTAATTCATGGTATGCTAATAAAACTATAAACATATATTTCACAAGATCAATTAATTACCATAATTTAAGGGAAGATATGGAATTTCATTTATTAATTAATAGTTTCACATTTGTATAATATATAGTACACAAATCTCACACGGATTAATGTGAGTGGTTTATTTTTTATTTGCTTTTTAAAAAAAAAAAATTCTTTTGATTTAATTAGTCTACAAAGTAAATATGTTGGAATTTTTGTGATATTATTGTTGACTATTACTCACTCCATTTCAATTTATATAGTAATATTTAATTGTACAAATAATTTAAATCAACCAAACTATTTAATTGTACACAATAACAAATAATTGATTTTAATAATATTATCATTTTACATTAAAATGAAGAATATTTCCTTGGGTTTTATAATGTACGAATCTAAATTAATTGAGACTTGAAATTTTAATATAAATATTAAATAATGGTTAGAAAATAAATACAAAATTCATAATAGGAAATTACTTTATTGAAATAAAATAAGATATAATATGAAATTCTGACAGATTCAAAATTTAAAACCATTTTTACATAATATCACTACACTCACAACATTAAATTTAGGTCTTAGGATGCCACGTAGGATTTTCTGCCACGAATTCTAATTTAGTCGAATCATAATATAGATATCAAATATCAAATCGAAATTCAATAACAATAATGTAATTTCACAAGTGAGGCATGAAAAAGTGGATATACATAAAATTTATCTCTACTTTTTCAGAGTGAAAAGCTAAGTTGTTTTCGATAGATCCCGATCGATCCAACCACTACAAGAAAATGTTTAATTAATTGGGCTCTGAAAAGCTAAGTTGTTTTCGATAGATCCCGATCGATCCAACCACTACAAGAAAATGCTTAATTAATTGGGGGGGGGGGGGGGGGGGAAACTTTT
>JBCEWC010007778.1:0-20913 GCA_038996855.1 Solanum aculeatissimum | reverse complement strand
ATGTAAAGTTTATTTTGAATATTTTTCTTCAAAAATTTATCCTCCAATGCCTTCCACAATTTACTTGCAGAAGTTTCCTTCGTGAATGGATACTTTTGTTCTCTTGCAAGGTAAGATCGAATGGTACCACAAGCAATACGGTTGATGACTTTCAAATCTTCTTCTCCTATACTGTTTGGTTTCTCTTCTTCTATAGCAATATCCAACCCTTGTTGAAAAGGACATCAAGGACCTCGCCTTGCCACATTTCGAAATATCCTGATCCGTCAAAAACTTTAACTGCAAATTTCACATTTGACACAATTCTTGTCATAAGCGAAGATGTTAATGATGACGTATTATTGACATTCGATGTGGACACATCATTTTTCTTGTCTTCCATTTTGCTACAAATACTATTTATTAGCTGACAATGTAAAAGACCAAAGTAAATCTTTTCTGATGTGGAAGTTCAGACTATGCTGCAACCACAGAGCATACTAGAATAAGACCTTGACTCTGATACCAATTGTTGCGGAAGTCGAATATATAGAGAGTGATAATATCACAACTGCTATATCTAATGATAGCTAATAAATAGTAAATGAGACAATAAAAAAGAACACCAGAAATTTACGAGGTTCGACAAAGTTTTGTTTCCTTTTGCCTACTCCTCAGACACAATCAACCAATGTTTATTTCACTCCAAAGAATACAAATGAAATACTACAAGAGAGAGAAGAACAAATGCCTTAGAAGATGAGAAGGCAAGTGAGAGGTGTTTTACAAATGAACCAAGAACTACCTATTTATAGGAGTGAATTCTTGCTCTTGATGTTATCCATGACATCACTATGTAAAAAATGTCAAAGTAATTTGTGAGATCATTTAATGGTGTGCCAAAATTTTAACTACAAATTTCCTACCTTGACTTTTAATACCAATGAAAAAAAAATCTTCCTATCAAATCTTCACTTGAATCTTGTCGCAATTTAACACATGCCACCCATATAAAAATTTACCAATCACCGCATATTGTAGATTTTCATTAACTATCATTTGCTCCACTTCTTCCTCTTCCCATATAACCCTAGGTTCACCATGTAAGTATGCTATCGATTTCATCGGAATAGGTTTACAATTGGCTGCTGGGGGTCGTAGAACGTCAACATATTTTAATTTCGTACCAAGCCTAGGATGGGCATCTTGATGATCAACCCCAGTAGGGGGCTGACCGTTGGAACTGGTGGCCATGCCACCAAAAACTACGACAAAAGTTAGGGTTTGACGATGGCGGCGGCAAAGCTTGAGAGTGAATAGGTTTTTTTGGGGTTGTAAGATCGTAACCAATGGTGAGAATGTTATCAAAAAGTTCAAAATTAAGATCTTTATTGGAGTATGTTTATAATTGTTTTTTTTTTCATTTGGATGATTGGACTAACTCAACGTCTCTCAAATCACTTTCAATGGCAAACGATAGAAGCTTGAACTTAAGCAAGGTTGTTTTCGTTGTTGAAGAAACCTTTCTTCGGCTTACCAAATGGAATAAGTCACTATCAAACTGCTTGCCGATAAGATCTCCTATCTCAGAATCCGCTCATTTCACATCAACTACAACAAAACTTAATCACCAAATGTGCAGGAGAAGTTTTCAATAATTTTTAATTTAAATTGCAAGGTAATTTTTTCTCTCTCTTTGAATCGCAGAACAAATATTAATTACTATTATTGCTATATGAAATGACGAAGGATTCTTTCAGCAAAAGTCATTAATTTCGAGTCCTAAATTGCTATTGATGGAGAAATTAATTCTTCTTTGCTTACTAATCATATATTTGAAGATTGATGTACAATTCTCAATTATAAATTTTGAGAAGATTTAGTAAATTAAGAAATTAAGTTTACCCTGTCTGAATTACTTTTAGCTTATAAATGCAAACGTCCCTATTTGATTTTTCTTTTTTTTGTAAATTGTTGAAATGTTAGTTTTATATATATATATATATATATATTTAAACATTTCTAGGTAAATTGTGCATTTAATTTTTCTTGGTTGTTTGCTTGAATTACAATTTTACAACGATTTTGAAATATGTATGTGCTATCACTTTTGATTGACTATAGTATTAATTAATAACTTCAACACTTTTTTTCAGTATAATTTTATTGTTTTCAATTATAACTTTTTATGCATACAATTTATAATTTATGAAACTAACACTAATCACTACTATATCTTCATCTATTTTAGTTAAAGATTTCATCATACATGTGGCTAATGTTTAAGGTTTTCTGAACACTTATTTTTGTCCTTATGAGAATACTTATCTTAATAATTTGAAATAAATATAAAATATCCACAAACTGCAGTTACTTAAAACTCAAATTAATTTACTTAAAAAAATGTAATACATCAACAAGCACTCAAGTAAAACATGGCCATACTCACGCTCTAAAACTTCAAATATTCAAAAGAGAAATATAAAAGTAGGTTAAAAGTTTGAAGAGTTTTATCGAATTTTGTTACTTACAAATATTTTTATTTGAACAGCTCACTATATTTCAAACGTGCCATTATTAAAAGGACTAATCAGATATAAAATATGTGATTAAAATTGAATTGACATCAAAATTATGAAACAAATTTCAGTTGGTAGGCTATTATGTTTAACTATAAATAAAAATTGAGATAGAATGTGTTTTTTTGTGCCTAACCCACTAAGACAAGTAAGCTCAAACCTCCTCAAATTAACAATAATACTATAGCGGAAGAGATAAGATCTAGATGAGAACATGCACTAGGATATCAATACTAAACAAACCATCTCAAGACTGGTTTCGCATGTACAAACTTCTAATACCAAGTATAACAGAAATAAATACAAGTTTGGATTTCAGCCCTCAAATAGAACATAAGAAAGTAAGAAGGACTCCGACGGTCTGCCAAGTAGACAAATCGCTACCTCTCAAATGTCCAGGAAGCTCGGTTCGTATAGATAGAAGTTGACTCAAGTAGAACCAGGCTCACAACCTACACACATGTGCAGAAGAAAGGGTGAGTACCAAACACAGACACTCAACAAGAGGATCTAAACAACAAGTAAAGCATAAAGAACAAATTACTCCTTCCAAACCAGCCATATACCGCCCAACTACACTCCTGCACTCAGAAAAAGTCCCAGCAACAACAATATATATACATATATTCAACATACATTCATTTATATAATAATGTTTCTCAATAGGTGCCTCAGAATAGAGCTCAACAGTACCACAATATGTATGTGTATTTCAACCTTAACATCTCAATTATATAACATATAACTTCAAGTATTTCCAACTAACCAGTAGGTATAATTCCCGTATAACTCATTCACAACAACTGATTCAATCATAAGTACAAGAAATGGCATGACATGAAACAGAAATGACATGAAATGGTATGATATGATGCGATGCAATGTAATGTCAAGTAATCATGATGCATGTCTGTCCTACTATACGCATCCGCTCATGTAATCAGTCCGGAACCCATGGGGGACATATATGTCCGTGTACCTGCCCTCGTCCGTGAGGCTCGACCCCAATAACATATAATCAATAGAACATATCACGACTCGTATGGTCCGACCCCAATGCATATAAATGATTAATGTCATATGTCACGGCTAGTGTGACCCATCCTTTATTTCTCATTTGTGTTATATGCCACGACTCGTGTGGCCCATCTACTATTTCTCATTTGTTTCTCATCAGTGGTACTCAGTCACAATGCACATCAAGAACATATGTAAATGATGCAATAATGATAATATAAACAAAGTCCACTCTATAACAAGTATCATCATCTCAGACCAAACGTACATTAGTTATATAGGCTCATAATCAAATCATAATATGATATCGAAATAAGACACAATACGAAATCTGTCTCAAGCCTGTGATCGATTTCTAACCCACAAGTGAAACTCAACCACAACATTCCCACTCCCATTCACAACCTACATAACACCTCATATATGCATATGTATCAAGTACTCATATCACAAGTGATTTCCAACATCACAGCACAAGTCAATGAGTATTAATCTCAATATTCCACTTTCAAGCAAAAGATGCCAATTCAGGACCTACTAAATTCCCACAACTCATCAACCATACTAAATCAACATAAGTATTCCATCCTTCATAAGATAATCATAGGAAATATAATGTTCGAATAGACTTTACAAGGTTTAGAATTCCACTTGCCTTAACTAGTAGTCGAATCAAGACGTGATCGGAGCTTTTCCCCTCAAATTTGCACCCAAAATGCCATAGTCTATCCAAATATAGAATCACATAATAAATCTACTGACACCAAAATCGATCAATTCAGGTGAAAGAGCAAAATTGTCAAAAATCTCATACTGAAAAAATGGCTGAAAATCTGAAAAATTTTACATCAAAATATTCTCCTTATAATAAGGATCCCAACGGTGAAAACCAATTTGAAAATGGGGTTAAGATGAGGGAGGAATCATCATTTAAAGTTTAGGAATTAAAGCCCCAAAAATCCCCAAATTCCACCATTAAATTCCAAAACTATAAGTCCAAATCACAACTTAATCAATGTAAATCAATGAAATGAGTTAGAAATTAGTTACCCAATTAATTAGCCTTGAAAAGTCTCGAAACCCATCTTTGAAATGAAGCTTGGAGTGTTAAAAATGGTAGAGATGGGTTAAAACTCATCTTTAAAATTGTTCACTGGTCTAGGTCTAAAAAGACCTCCTCGAATGCGGAAGTCAACTAACATTGATTTCTCCGCGAAGGGGGGCCTTTATCCACCAACGCGGATAGGAGGCTGGGCAACCTTCGCGAATGTTGATCGAAACCCCATGAACATAAAGTGTTAGGTCACCTTGATTTCCACGAACGCAGAGGCTTCTCCACGAACTCGGAGAAGAAAGGTAACTTGCACCAGAACCAATAAAACTAACAATACACAACTCAAACCAAAACTCGATACAGAACCTCGAGATTCATTCAGAGTTCAAATTTAACAAACCAGACATGTACCCATACTAGAAATGGCGATCCAGACTCAACAAAATAATCAAAGTTCGATTATGAGGTGCCTATGACACAATTACCAACGCAACCCTAATAAACTAGTTTAAAACTTGAAATACCAAAATTGCCTTTGAAAACTCTAAAAATTATTTCGAGACCATTTTTAGCGTTAGTTTGAGTATTCAGAACTACTGAAATTGTCAAAATTTTAATTTGAGCTTTTAAACTCCGAATGTTGAACAAAGTCAAACTTTAGCTTTGAAAACAACTAAAAAGACAACTTTGGGTCCAAAAATCTCATTTTAACTCTGAATTCGGTTTTGCAAGTTCTCATAGACCAGTTTTGACATTCCAGAACTAATGGAATTGACAAAATCAAATTCCGACACCCAAAAATCAAAATGATTCCAAAACTTAAAGTTTTCAAACTTAAGCCTTTTAAAACTCTTTTTTTTGCAAAACTTCAACTTTTACCGAGACTTTTGAAATTCGACTCTTCAAATCAATCAAAAATGACTTTAAGCGAGTTCTAGAAGGGGCAAAATAGTAATTTAGTTGAAGTTTTCAAAAAATGATCTTCTAGGTCATTGCATCATCCACCACTAAAAATAATATTCGTTCTCGAATATAAGGTAAGGAAACACACTTGAAGCCTAAAAAAGATGAGGATACCGGGCCCACATATTAGACTCCATCTCCCACGTTGCCTCACTCATAGGATGATGGCACTAATGAACCTTTACTGAATCTCTTTGGTCCTCAACTTTCTAACCTGGTTGTCTAAAATAGCCACGGGCTCCTCCTCATAAGTCAAATCTAGTCTTAACTCCACCGAATCAAGGGATAATACATGAGAATCATCAAGAACATATCGCCTTAACATAGATACATGAAACAGAGGATGAACTGAGGACAAACTAGGCGTCAAGGTAAGTCTTTAAGCCACCTCTCCCATACGCTCAAGGATATCAAAAAGTTCAACATACCTAGGGCTAAGCTTGCCCTTCTTCCCAAATCACATAACACTCTTCTTGGGTGAATCCTCAACCACACCCAATCTCCCTCCATGAATTCCAATGGTCGAACCCATTTATCAACTTAACTCTTTTGTCAGCTCTGGATTGTCAATAGTTTACTCTGAATCAAGCAAACCTGCTCTATGGAATCTCTAAGTAAATCAATATCAAGGTTATTAACGTAATAGAATCGAACCAACCTATGGGTGATCTACATCTTCGTCCATACAATGCCTCAAAAGGGGCCATTTGAATGCTAAAATGATAATTGTTGTTGTAAGCAAACTCCGCCAAAGGCAAATGTTGATCCCACTTGGCATCGAAATCAACCACACAAGCTCTGAGCATGTCCTCAAGCACCTAAATAGTTCTCTCTGACTGACCATCTGTCTGGGGGTGAAAAGGTTACTCAAATCTAGTCTGGTACCCAAGCCATCCTACAAAGCGTTCCAGAAATAAGATGTAAACAATGAGCCACAATTTGATATAATGGACACCGAGACTCCATATAGTCTCACTATCTGGCTAATGTAGAGTTGAGCCAACTTCTCGGTTGTGAACTTTACCTTAACATGAATAAAGTGAGCAGACTTGGTCAGGCGATCCACTACTACCCAAATAGTATCAAACCCCCCAACCGTGGGAGGTAAGCCAACTATGGAGTCCATGATGATGTGTTCCCATTTCCACTAGGGAATGGGCATCCTCTGAAGCTCTCCCCCGGCCTCAAGTGTTCACACTTGACCTGCTGACATGCCAAGCACCTGATCACGAACCCTAAAATATCCCTCTTCATACCAAACCACCAGTAATATTAACTCATATCGTGGTACATCTTAGCTGTCCCCAGATGAAGGAATACCTGGCACAATAGGCCTCCTCAAGAATCAATTTGATCAAGTTACCCATCTTAGGCACACAAATCCTACCTCTGATACTCAATATACCCTCAGAATTAAGCTTGGCCTCCTTAGCCTCCCCTCTAATCACCTTGTCACGAATCTAACATAGCCTCTCATCCTAAAACTGACAGCTCCTAATCTGATTCATCAAGGAAGAATAAGCCTCAACATAAGATAGCACACCACCATCCTCAAAAATCTATAATCTCACTAACCCATTAACTAACTTCTGAACATCTCTAGCCAAGGGCCTTTCCTCAACCCGGATAGCTGCAAGACTCCTATACTAAAAGTCTTCCTACTCAAAGTGTTTGCTACCATATTAACCTTTCTCGGGTGATATAGGATAGTCAAGTCATAATCCTTTAGAAACTCAATCCATTTTCTCTGACTCAAATTCAGATCTTTTTGGCTGAAAATATACTGAAGACTACAGTGATCGGTGATGTCACAGTGAACCCCATAGAGATAGTGCCTTCATAACTTCAACACGACCATCAATACCAAGTCATGGGTAGGATAGTTCTTTTTATGAGTCTTTAAATGTCTAGAGGCATAAGCTATCATCTTCCACCTTTGTATCAAAACTCCACCTAAGCCAACCCTGGAGGCATCACAATATATTGTAAAGCTAAGACTCTTCTCCGGTAATGTCAAAAGAGGAGTTGTAGTCAATAATATCTTGAGCTTGTGGAAGCTCTCCTTACATTCATTCGAACAATGGAAGAAAACATTCTTTTGAATGAGCCTGGTCAATAGAGCCTCTATAGAAGAGAAATCCTGCACAAACCGCCTGTAAGAACAAGCCAAGCCTACAAAACTCCGGATCTCAGTAGCCGAAGTAGGTCTAGTCCAACCCTGAACTACCTCAATCTTTGCAGGATCAACCTGGATACCCTCTATAGACACAATATGACTCAGGAATGCCATCGAGCTCAGCCAGAATTCACATTTGGAGAACTTAGCATACAACCTCTCCTCTCTAAGATATTGAAACACAACCCTCAAGTGTTGCTCATGGTATGCCTTGGTCTTGGAGTAGACCAATATATCATCAATGAACACAGTAACAAACGAGTCCAAATATGGTCTGAATACACCATTCATGAGCTCTATAAATACGGTTGGGGAATTGGTTAACCCAAAAGATATCACCAAAAACTCATATTGCCCATATTTAGTTTAGAAAGTTGTCTTAGGAACGTTAGAAGCCCTGATCCTCAGCTGATGATATCTAGATCTCAAATCAATCTTAGCAAAATATAGCTACACTCTGAAGCTGGTCAAAGAGGTCATCAATCCTAGGCAGCGGATACTTGTTCTTCACTGTCACTTTGTTCAACTGTCTGTAAGCAATACACATCCTCATAGAGCCATCCTTCTTCTTCACAAATAAGATAGCGACAACCAAGGTGACATACTAGGGCGTATGAACCCTTTACTCAAGAGATCTTGGAGCTTCTCCTTTAGCTCTTTCAACTCAGTTGGAGCCACACGGTAAGAAGGAATAGAAATAGGCTTAGTGCCCGACTCAAGATCAATAGCAAAATCAATGTCCCTATTAGGAGGGACTCCAGGAAGATTAGTAGGGAACACATCAACAAACTCCCGAATGATAGGAATAAACTCCATCGGTGGTTACTCAACACCGGTATTATGAATAAATACAAGATACACAAGGCAACCCCGATCCACTAATTTTTGGGCCCGAATATAAGAGATAACTTTGCTAGGATAGGAACCACTCAATCCATTCCACACAATACTTCATCTACTAGGAATCGCTAATGTCACGGTCTTAGCATAACAATCAAGAATAACCCGGTGAGAAAAAAGCCAATCCGTCCCCAAAATCACATCAAAATCAATCATATTAAGTATAACCATGTCCACACAAGTATCAAATCCATCTAGGGATATAAGAAAGGATTAGTACACCTGATTCACTACTAAGGGACTACCTACCGGGGTTGATACATACACGAGCATAGGCATACACTCAAATAATAGATCAAACTCAGTAGAGAAATATGGAGATACATAAGAATAAGTGGATACAGGGTTAAATAATACTGAAGCTGACCTGTGGAAAACTTGAATAATACCTGTAATAACTGTATTTGATGACTTGGCCTCGGGCCTCCCTGGAAAAGCATATAAATGACCACCTCTACTCCAGTTGGCTGAACATGACCTCGACCACCCTACTGTCCCGCTGTATCACTTGTACCTCTACTTGGAGCATGCCTACCTCTGCCTAGCTGACCTCTGCCCTGACCCCTAACCTGAGGGATTGAATCTTTGACTGAAGGAGCCTGATCTCGAACTGGTATTGTTGAATAAGAGTGGTGTGGTCCTGTATGAGTCTGATGGGGGCAAGATATAAGCACATGATCTGGAGCACCACACCTGTAACATGACCTCGGGTGGGGATAAAACTGAGAAGATAGAGGGAGAAGACTATAACCACCCCTGCCCACTGGCCTCTACTGAGAGCTAGACGATCCCTGACTATAACTATGAGAACTATGAGGTCCCTGACCACCCTCTGAAGAGGGAAAAAATACATGGACTAGACCCTTGTGCTAATGAATATCACCTCCCCTATGAAAGCCTCTACCTCTCGATGAAGAGCCGGTAAAATAACCTGAAGATCGGACCCTCTTAGGGTCTCCAAACACCTCTCTCAATGATAACTCCACCTCTTTGGTAGTACCAACTATAGTCTAAAAGGAAGCACCCTATCGAGAAGATCTGAACATGTAGGAATAAATGGAGAATGACAATCCCTTCACAAACTGGAAAACCCTCTCTGCCTCAGTAGGAATCAAAGACAATGCATGTCGAGATAACTGATAAAATATGGCTTCATACTCAGCCACAGTCATGCCACCCTGAGTCAAAGTCTCAAATCTGGTCCTGCTCTCCTTTCTAACACTCCAAGGTATGAATCTCTACTGGAAATTCTCGATAAAACACCTCTCGCTTAACTAAAGGGGACCCTGCTAGCCTGGAGCGCTTATAAGACCGCCACCACTCTCGAGTTGCCCCTCTCAATTATAAAGCAACAAACTTGACCCCTTAGGAGTCCACCAAGACCACGACCTCTAACATCTCATAGTTCAGAGTGAGGAACTCATAGGCATCCTCTCCTTTACCACCCTGAAATTAGGGTGGTTTCATCTTTTGAAACCATGCACGAAAGGAATTGAAAGAACAAAAGAAAATTTTCTAACAGTCCTCATAGCCCGCCAAGGATAAGTAATGGACGTCTCCGCATCGATCCTCAAGACTCTACTTGACTGGGCTCGTGCACATATGAGACCTATGAACCTGGAGCTCTGATACCAAATTATCACGATCCAAAAATGTCCATGATGACACTTTCCTAACCCACCAAGACAAGTAAGCTCAAACCTGCTCAAATTAATAACAATACTATAGCGGAAGAGATAAGATCTAGATGTGGACATGCACTAGGATACCAATACTAAACAAACCATCCCAAGATTGGTGTCACATGTGCAAGCCTCTAATACTGAGTATAATAGAAATTAATACAAGTCTAGATCTCAGTCCTCAAATAGAACATAAGAAAGTAAGAAGGACTCTGAGGGTCTACCAAGTAGACAAACCGCTACCTCTCAAATGTCCAGGAAGCTTGGTTCGTATAGATAGAAGCTGACTCAAGTAGAACTAGGCTCACAACCTACACACATGTGTAGAAGAAAGGGCGAATACCCAAACACAGACACTGAACAAGAGGATCTAAACAACAAGTAAAGTATAAAGAACAAATTACTCCTTCCGCACCAGCCACATACCGCCCAACTACACTCCTGCACTCAGAAAAAGTCCTAGCAACAACAATATATATACATATGTTCAACATACATTCATTTATATAATAATGCTTCTCAACAGGTGCCTCAGAATAGAGCTCAACAGTACCACAATATGTATGTGTATCTCAACCTTAACATCTCAATCATATAACATATAACTTCAAGTATTTCCAAGTAACCAATCAACATAATTCCCGTATAACTTATTAACAACAACTTATTCAATTATAAATATAAGAAATGACATGACATAAAATGGTATGATATGATGCAATGCAATATCAAGTAATCATGATGCATGTCTATCCTATTATACACATCCACTTATGTAATCAGTCCAGAACCCATGAGGGACATATCTGTCCATGTACTTTCTCGGTTCGTGAGGCCTGACCCTAATAAAATATAATAAATGAAAAATACCTATAATAACTCGGAAATTCCTGAACCTTGTGATGTTGTTTGAATACTGATTTGAGTCTATGTTGATTAGCTTTTGACTTTTCCGAGTCTCTCTTGCATGACCTTCTTGCAAGAAATCACATTGGTTAAGTTTTGCTTGATGTCTTGTGGGAGTGCTGACTTTAAATGGCCATATCTCTTGGTATAGGATGAACTGTGTGGGCTGCAACCTATCAAATCAAATATTTTTGAGTTATCCTTCCAATGCACTTGGTTTTACCTAATTCGGAGTTTGGATGTGGAAGTTATAACCTTTACGATACGACTACCTGCATAGGATTGCATTCTGGAAAAGGGAAGAGGGTTTTTGGCTAAGGCACTACCTCACGGCAGGACCACGGGCTGTGTGTGGCCTCAAGGTCTGTGAGAAAGGTCATGTGACCTCTCACGAGGCATGGTAAAGAGTTTCAGGATGGACTTGGCCTACGGATCGATTCTATGTATAAGGTTAACGTTCCGAAAATCGCATCATCTTAATGGTGGGGTTCATGGGCCGTGTGGAGGCTCAAGACCTGTGAACCAGTCCGTGTGGTGCACCAGCCAGCAACCAAGGCTCTGAACCAAGGAAGGCTCCACGGACCACTACATGGTTCGTGTGAAGCCTCACGGTTCGTGAGCCCAGTCGTAAGTATGGAATATTCATGGGAAAAGTTGGTTCCAAGTGTAGCGTCACGGAAGAGGCTCACGGACCGTGTGGACCTTCATTGTCCGTGTAGTTGACCGTGTGGGTGACATTTCAAATTTTTCTACTCGTTGCTAGATTGAAGCTCGTCATCAAGTGAGACCTCACAGCAAGGCTCACGGACCGTGAGTCACTACACGATCCATGTAGTGGTCCCCGAGTGACGTTTTCAGTTTATCTTCCTCATTTCATTAATGGTTTAATTGTAATTTTTAACTAATTCTAAGGTCGTTTTAGCATTTTAAACCCTCCTAAACTCCTGATCTAGCCCTTTTTACTCTCATTCAATTCAAATCCTCTCAATTTCTTTCAATTGCTCTCAAGTTCCATTGGAGACAAAGCTTAGGAATCAAGGGAAGGCTCCATTCTTCATCAATTCTTCATCAATTCTTCTTATTCTTATTGATTAATCAAGGTATGTAAGATTGATTCGTGGTTCTCCTTTCAACCATGAAGACCCAAAACTCTTCTTCTTTAATTTTTTTTATGAAATTAAGCTTCCTTTGCAAATGGATCTTTTAGATTATGAATGATTTAATTCAATTGATTTGTGGGTTGTATTTAAATGTTAATTTCAAAGTGAATTAAGCCTCTAATTGTTGAATTCCATTGATTTTATGAAGATTAAAAAATGCATGTCCCCTTTGTTCTTCAATTCAAGCATGGGTAGTATGAATTATGCTTTTAGTTGATGATTTCATTATGTTTTGAGTATGAATCTATTTTATTGAAATGATTTAAATTTTGAAATCAATTGCCCATGCTATTCATTGATCATTCATGCATTGCATTCATGAACATGAAAGGCTTGACTTGATGAAACTCTTGATAAGGGCTTTTGACCCTCTTGATTTGACTTGACTTGACTTGATCTTGGTAAGACATGGGAATTGACTAGAATGTGATCACATATTGTCTTGATATGGCTCTATGAGTATCTTGGGTGTTTTACACCATATTGTTATGTTAGAATGAGCTACTCCTATGCATTGGTCTTTGGATATGATTATTGAAACTCTTGTTTGACTTTTTAGCCTAATTATGGAAACACTTAAAATATAATTTGGGCTTTTTTGCATTTCTTTGACTTGAAGTATTGAAATCTCTATTTTGAAAGCTTGTATATATATATGTATTCCCGTGGGATGAGACTTAGTACCGAGGTATTGGAGTCGGGATGGACTATCTCCAAAGGTCCATACTCTTTTCCGTCAAATCATGTGCCAACATGGGATTTCTCCCGAGATGGGATGACTTGTTATGTTACCCTCTATTTTAGGGTGGCTTAGGATCTACCTGGCAAGTAGTCCAATTCCAAGTAGTAGCTCGTTTGGTCTCTCTTGTTGTCGGTTGAGGTCACATCCCCACTAAGACTATGTAGGTTTGCATTCACGCATCTTGGACACTTCATGGCATATTGATATAATAGTTTCCCTTGTTTATATATTTTTTCTATACCTATACGTGCCCTCGTCATCTAGCTTTGTAGTAGGTTCATGTTCATGTGCATGACATGGCCGCATACTTAGTGCATTATATGTGCTAACCCATACTCTTTGTCTACATGATCTAACCATGTAGGGACCAGAGACAATATTCATCCACTGTTGGACGTCTAGTTGAGATCTCAGACTTGTTGCTAGTGGTGAGCGTTATTCTCCAAGGGCAAAACCCGCCTCCTTTTAGCTTATGTTTTTATTATGTCTTTATCTATCTTATGACTTGAGGGTTAGCTCAGAATATGTTGAGGCCCTGTCTGATTCCATGTAAAGGCATTATTGGACATATCGAACTCTATTGTATACCATATTTTGTGCCTATATGAGATGCTTTGACTATTTATGTTTTGTTACGATCATGCTTATGCTATTATGATTGGTTGACTGAGAATGTGCCTATGTGGAAAGTCCCAAGCCCCTCCTTGTCCCCGTAACTTGAGTCCTACTTGCCCGCCCCTTAGAATGTAATTGTTATGTGTTATGTGATTCATGAAAATCCCATTCTCAATGACACCCCCATAGCTTGAGTCCAAAGCCCCGGAATCTCTTAGAGTTATGTGCTATTGATGTTGTTACGTGCTTCCGAACCAATGATGTGTGTGATGATGCTTGGATGGCTTGATTGAGGACTCTCGGGTTCTCTTTTGCCATGTCACATCTAGGCCCTACCTTCGGGCCGTGAAAATACCACGGCTCGTATGGTCCGACTCCAATGTATATAAATGATTAATGTCACATATCACAACTCGTGTGACCCGTCCCCTATTTCTCATTTATGTTATATGCCACGACTCATGTGGCCTATCCCCTATTTCTCATTTTTTTCTCATTAGTGGTACTCAGTCACAATGCACATCAAGAACATATGTAAATGATGCAATAATGATAATATAAATAAAGTCCATTTTATAACAAGTATCATCATCTCAGGCCAAACGTACATTAGTTATATAGGCTCATAATCAAATCATAATATGATATCGAAATAAGATACAATAAGGAGTATGTCTCAAGTCTATGATCAATCTCTAACCCACAAGTAAAGCTCAACCATAACATTCTCACTCCCATTCACAACCCACATAACACATCTCATATATGCATATGTATCAAGTACTCATATCATAAATGATTTCCAATATCGCAACACAAGTCAATGAGTATTAATCTCAATATTCCTCTTTCAAGCAAAAGATGTCAATTCAGAACTTACTAAATTCCCACAACTCATCAACCATACTAAATCAACACAAGTATTCCATCATTCATATGATAAGCATAGGAAATATAATGTTTGAATAGGCTTTACAAGGTTTAGAATTCCACTTGCCGTAACTAGTAGCCAAATCAAGAAGTGATCGGAGCTTTTCCCCTCAAATTTGCACCCGAAATGCCACAATCTATCCAAATATGGAATCACAATCACATAACGAATCTATTGAAACCAAAATCGATCAATTCGGATGAAAGGGCAAAATAGTCAAAAATCTCATGCCAAAAAAGTGACCGAAAATTTGAAATTTTTTATATCAAAACGTTATCCTTATAGTAAGGACCCCAACGGTGAAACCCAATTTAAAAACGAGGTTAAGATGAGGGAGGAATTATCACTTAAAGTTTAGGAATCAAAGTCCCAAAAATTCCCAAATTTCACCATTAAATCCCAAAATTATAAGTCCAAATCACAAATTAATTAATATAAATCAATAAAATGGGTTAGCAATTAGTTACCCAATTAATTAGCCTTGAAAAGTCTCGAAATTCCTCTTTGAAACGAAGCTTGGAGTGTGAAAAATGATGGAAATGGATTAAAACTCGTCTTTAAAATTGTTCACTGGTCCAAGTCTAAAAAGACCTCCGCGAACGCGGAATGGGACTCGCGAACTGCGAATGCGATGTGTTAGGCCACCCTGACCTCCGTGAACGCGGAGAAGAAAGGAGACCTGCACCAGAACCAACAACACTAACAACTCACAACTCAAATCAAAACTCGATACAGACCCTCGGGATTCATTCAGAGTTCAAATTTCACAAACCAGACATGTATCCATACCAAAAATGATGATCCATACTCAACGAAATAATTAGAATTCAATTTCGAGGTCTCTATAACACAATTACCAATGCAACCCCAATAAACTAGTTTAAAACTTGAAATATCAAAACTGCTCTCAGAAACTTCAAAAATTATTTCGAGACCATTTTTAGCATTAATTTGACCATATGAAACTACTGGAATTGTCAGAATTTCAATTCCAGCTTTCGAACTATGAATGTTTACCAAAGTCAAACTTTATCTCTGGAAATAATTTAAAATACAACTTTGGGGCCAAAAATATCATTTTAACTCCGAATTCAGTTTTGTAAGTTCTCATAGACCAGTTTTGACATTTCAGAACTAATGAAATCGACAGAATCAAATTTCGACGCTCAAAACTCAAAATGACTCCAAAACATAAGCCTTTTAAAGCTTTTTCTTTTGTAAAAAAACTCCAACTTTTACCAAGACTTTTGAAATTTGACTCTTCTATTCAACCAAAAATGACTTTAAGTGACTTCTAGAAGAGGCAAATCAGTAATTTAGCTGAAGTTTCTAAAAAATGATCTTATAGGTTATTACAATTACTACAATAACAATATCGTGAAAAAGGATTTAAGAAATATTTTGAGTTAATTACATGGCTACTTGTTGCTGAGCAAAATAATACTTTGTTGATGAGAAATCATGAAGTCTGTCTCACTGGGTCTGCTCTATTCCGTAAAGTGAATGTTGTAGCAAAATCTAACCAGTCTGAATCAAGACAAGATAATTATCGTGGCCATGGTCGCGGTCATGGTCGAGGACGCAGTGAGGGCATGGTGGCAGACGAAATAATTATCGTCATCATGGTGAAAATAAACATAAGAACAATAGGGTACTCAAAATACTCTCAGCGATGTGGAATGAAAGGACATTGGGCACGTGATTATCGTACGCCCAATCATTTTGTCAAGCTTTATCAAGTCTCCCTCAAAAGAAAAAAAATAATGTGGAGGCCCACTTGACCTTTCATAACGATGATAATGAAACAACTCCTCAAATAAATATGATGATATTGAGGCAAATCTTGCTTATATAAATGATGATGACTTCAAAGACTTCTCAAATAATACTCATTTGAGAGTTGAAGACTTATATGGGAATATTGACTAAAGAACTGATCATCTAGTTGAAAAATAAAATCATAAGAATCGTAAGTATTTTCTATTATATTTGCAATTATGTCGTTCTTATTAAATGTTAAGCATTATATCTTTACTGGTTTTTATAGTTTGTCAAGTTAATTTTTCATTTCCTTATAATATTTTTTTATCTTTATGAATAGTATCGAAATTTCTCAGTCATTAGTTGAATCCAAAATTAGTTATGATGATATGTGCCTTGTAGATAACACTACAACATATACTATTTTAAAAGATAAGAAATATTTCTCTTATTAAATTTATGTGATGATTTTTACTAATATGAAAATATTAAAATAATAAAAAGGATAGTTTAGTAAGATTTAAAAAAATTCTACCTTAATTAAATATAGGGAAAAGACATAAATTCCTCCTTCAACTTATCTCAAAAAGTCAGTTACACACTTAAACTATTATAATGACCTATTACACACCTTTATTATTCAAAAGTGAATTTATCTGCCCCCTGAAACTGACGTGGTAAAAAATTTAAAAAAAATAATTAAATATGCGCGTCAGAAAAAGTAAACGTTAGAAAAAGTAAAGTTAAAAAAATAAAAAATCAATCCCCTTCTCCTCTTCTTCTTCACACCTCATCCATTATCCTCTTCTTCTTCACACCTCACCCATCATCCTCTTCTTCTTCATTTTTTTTAATCGTTTACCTCGTGCCAGGAAGAAAATCCTCATCTTCTTCACACTGATGTTAGGAATCATTTTAAATCTGGTAAAGAAAAAGAAGAGAATTTTAAATCCAGTAAATAACACTGATGTCAGGAATCATTTTCCTCGTCTTAGAAGGTTTTCAATTTCAGCAAATCAGTCATTTTTTTATTTTAAATTTTAGATTGTTGGGTTTCAATTATGAATTGGTTTTTTTAAGTTTGAGTCTAATTCAATTTTGGGGGTTTTCGGAGATGTTCCTAATTTTAATAGTTAGGATTCAAGATAGATGTCAATTTTAATTTTTTTCTGATAAAAATTGACTAGATTCGAAAAAGATAGAAAAAAGGAGTTTGTTTTGGTGTTTGTCGTTGGTGACTGATTTGGGTTTGCAAGCTGTTTGGGGTGGTTTAGGTGACTGTTTGGCTATTATTTAGGTGGTTGTTTGATGATTGCATGATGACTTTTAGTCCGTTGAAAAAAAAGAAAATGCATTGTGGAGGTAGATTTATGGTGGTGATGGGTTGGTTGTTCTTCGCTGGAGAATACAAAGAGAAGAAGTGAATGAATAAAGTGAGATTAGAAATGAAGTGAGTGGGATTATGCGAAGAAGATGATATGATTATTAAAGAATTTTAATAATTAATTAGTTATAAAGGAAAAAATTAATTAATAGAAAGAAAAAATAAAAAAAATATAAAAAATTATAATTTCTAACATGGCGTTGATGTAGTGCTGATGTGGTAGCGAGTGTAATACACCACACACTGTGAGAGTGGTATTACATGTCTCAAGGGTGCATTAAATTCACTTTTAAGTAGTAAAAGTATGTAATAGATCGTTGTGTTAGTTTAAATATGTAACTGACTTTTTAAAATAAGTTCAAAGGGAATTTATGTCTTTTCCATTAAATATAAGCACACCATACGGGGAAAAATAAAGAACAATGGAAAAAAATATAAAGTTATTAGGTATATTTATTTTTCTTTGTTAATTAATAAAGAATAGGAGAAATCTAATATTAATCTTACTCTTTAAAATAATGAAATATCCTTTTTAAGTGACATTTAATATTGTCTTTTGATAGAAGATTTTATGGTAGAATATCTTTTGCCACTTTCTTATTTCATGTTTTGGACACACACACATATATTACTTATTTATAAGAGGCAGTTGAAGTTGTTCAAGCAGACAGCAAGTCGACATGCCTGCTTGAGCCGCTTGAGGGTACATTCGTAATTTCTTATGGCTCTTTCGTTTTAATTTTGTGTTATTTTTAGTGTTAAAAAATGTTACTAATCATGATAATTAATGACTTGAAATAATTCTAAAAAAACATGTTACATGAGAGCATGAAAAATACCATAAACCCTGATAATTGACAGCGTAAAATATTTAATAAATAAATAAAAAATTAAATTTAGTGTTAAAAAAATGCTACTAATCAATGATAATTTGACATGCCTGCTTGAGCAGTATGAGGGTACATCTGTAATTTCTTATGGTTCTTCCATTTGAATTTCTTTGTCTTATTTTTAGTATGGAAAAATATTACTAATCATAATTATTAATGACTTAAAATATTTCTAAAAAAAATATGTTGCATGAGAGCATAAAAAACACCATATAAATCGTGATAATTGACAGCTTAAAATATTTTTAAAATAAAAAATATCAATTTGGCATTAAAAATTGCTACTAATCATGATAATTAAAGTTGCTCAAGCAGGCAGCATGTCAACATGACTGCTTGAGCATCTTGACAGTACATTCGTAATTTTTTATTGAGCAGTTTGAGGGTGCATCCGTAATTTTTTATGGTTCTTCCGTTCAACTTTAGGGTACATCCGTAGTTTTTTTATGGTTCTTCCATTGTAATTATGATAATTAAAGTTGCTCAAGCAGACAGCAAGTCGCGACATGCCTGGTTGAGGAGTTTGAGGATATATCCATAATTTTAATTAACTCTCTAAATTCTATCTATATCGCTTAAATTATAACCAAAAAAATAGATATTGGGTCCGCGCTAGTGCGTGCACTGATATCTAGTTGATAATAGAGAATCCACTTTTTGCATGGTTATAAAAATAATTAAGATAAAAGTTGGATGCTAATGTCATTATTTTAATAAAACTAATTCAGTGTACGTGTTTTGCACGTATGTGGCAGCTGAATTTAAAATTATGTATAAATAATATTTGTCATTAAATAAATATAATATTCAGGTAAATAAAATTAAATAAATACTATTAGTTTGATGCAATAGTTTAATCTATTGTTAAAGGGTAAGATGAGAAAATCAATTCAATTGCTTATAATATAGATATGTTAATTGTTTTTGAATGCATAAAGTAATAATTTAGAGTTGAATAATTAGAAGTTAAATAAGTAACAGATTAAAATTTAATGTAACAAAAGATTCCTAAATATAAAAAGGAGTAGTTTAATATTTTCAACATAATATTACTGAAATTTTTTTCTTTTTAAATTTGTTATATTACATAAAAAAAATTTAACAAAATATTTGATAGTCAAAATTTTAGTTAATTATTTAGATAGAATAGTCTTAAAGCAAAAGTGAATTCTAAATATAAAGAAATTGTAATCCAAAAGTGAGTCGTGAAACTAAATAAATAAAAGATTAGATAATAAATTAAGAAAACTAATAAAAAGATGATTTTTCTAAAGAAGAGTCTTTTTAATGAAAAGCAAAAAGTTTGAACAACATTTCTAAGGGCCTTCACGCTTTTAATATAGTAATAGTTTAGTGTACGTGTTTTGCATGTATGTATCGTGTTAATCTAAAAATTATATATAAATGGTACTTACCATTAGTATAAATACAATATTGATATAAAAAATAAATACTATTAATTTAATACAATAGTTTAATCTATTATGAACAAGTAAATATGAGAAAATCAATTCAATTACTTATAATATAGAGATATGTTAATAGTTCATTAATACATAAAGTAATAATTTGGAGTTGAATAGTTAAGAGTTAAATAATTAATTGATTAAAATTTAATTTTACAAAAGACTCCTAAATATATAAGGAATAGTTTAATATTTCAATGTAATTTTAATTACTCTTTTTCTTTTTCAATTTGCTATATTACATACTTTTATTAACAAAATATTTGATAATCAAAATTTTAGTTAATTTCAAAGTCTTAAATAGTAGAATAATAATAATATGTTTCCCTTTTCCTTCTTCTTTCTTAGCCTAGACAATTATTTATATAGAATAGTCCTAAATCAAAAGTGAATAATAAATATACGAAAATTCTAATTCTAAAGTGAATTTTGAAACTAAATAAATAAAAGATAAAATAATAAATTAAGAAAAATAGTAAAAAGATAATTTTGTCTAAAACAGAGTATTTTAATGAAGGACAAATAGTTCAAACAACATTTTTAAGAGTCTTCACACTTTTAATATAGTACTAGTCTTGTTGTACGCGCTTTGCGCGTGATCAAAGCGGTGTACCTCGTTTGATAATAGATATTACAGAGAAAAATTTAATTTAATTATGAACTTATAAATTATATGTAAAATAACAATATAGTCCTATTCAACTTCTT
>JBCEWC010007777.1:0-20917 GCA_038996855.1 Solanum aculeatissimum | reverse complement strand
TGAATCAAGTCCCACATACCTTAATTCCACTAACAATAAGCAAGGTCAAACTTAGTCAACGTCTTCTTCCCCGAATTCCACAAGCTAGCTTCAATGGAGGCCAAGAGAGTCTTAGGATCTTAAGAGAGTATATAGGAGAGTTCTAATTTATTATTGAGGGTTTGGAGAATGTTTTAGGGGTTTTGGAGGCCTTAGGGGACCAAAAAGGGGCTTAAGGAAATATTAAATCATGAAAATACCATTAATAAAATAGAGCTTTTAACTAGACACAGTGCCCAAATAGCTGCTACAGTACCGTCAAATGGCACACGGCCCGTCAACCCAGCCGTCCAACCACACTTAGCCATTTCCTTCAACGCGAAATCTCGGAGGACTTTCTGTAACACTTCACGAACCACTTAACGGTCCGTTCAAGGTGTAAAGGGTCGTGTAAGACATCTTCCAACCATACTTAGCCTCCCCAAATTCATCCTTGGGTTAGCCAAGCTACTGCCTCACTTCACGAGGCAGTACACGGACCATTTGGTCTTGGACGAGTCGTTCAAGGCTTCGTTGACTTACACTTGGGATAGGGATGGTTAGAGGCCACCCCTAGCTCACTGGAACACTTAACGAGGCACAGCACGAACGGTGTAAAGTTTCATGGCCTGTGACAGTGTCGTTGGCCACTTTTCTGAGCCTATCTCCAATGGCTTTCGAATTTCAGACAGTCTCACTGTTTCGGCATTATCTCCCTCATCAGAACTCCAAATTGAGTGAAACCTATTGTGTTGCAAAGATAACTCAAAGATCTTCTATTTGATATGTTGTATCCCACATGGTTCATCCCACATAAAAAGGTATGACTATTTTAAGTACAATGCCTAAACTGTCCCTCTAGGCCACTAACTAGCCCAATTTGCATTCGGCCACTTAAACTCAACCTGTGGCTACCAAAACTCAACCATGGATTTTAGTACATCATAGAATTCCAACCATAAGTGGATTTCAAAAAGTTTCAGGTTGTTACACATATTCCCCACAGACTTTGTGATCCTTGATTGCGAGGTCAACTTTGAAGTCCAAATCATTTTTGGAAGGACTTTCTAACCCACTGGGCGAGAACTAGTGGACATGGAATCATTCTAAATGAAGTTTCAATTGAATGATGAAAAAGTCGTGTTCAACATTCGTCAATCAATGAAGAGGCCCGATGAATTGAAGATGGAAGTTTGGGCCATTGATGAAGTATGAGTAATCAAGTGGTCCAAGTTGTACCATGATAGTAAATCAAACACTACTTTTGAAACAACCCAAGCACATTGGCGCTTAGGTGCCTAGGTATTTATTTGACCCCTATGCAGTGATTCTATTGTGTTTTGTGCATTGAGAAAAATGCATATCTTTTTTTATGGGATGTGGGTAGTTATAGGCCTCGGTGAAGTCTGAGTAACTATGGCCTATAACTATCCTAATTTTTTAGTCCTAGGGGTTTTCTTACCTGTATTCTTTCCCTGAGAACATTTATTTTCTATTGAATCAACATGTTTAGGATGTATAGGTAGTATTAGTAGCATATTGTACTTAAGTCTATGACATATGTTCATTTTTATTGAAAAATGATAACCCATCAAAATTTTTATTTTTGGTAGTCTTGATAACAACCATGAGATCTTAATTAATTGAAAGTGGTTGTTCTGATAAGTGAGTGTAATTTTAATAAAAAAACATGATCTGAGAATTTGAGTAGATAGTGTATTTAGTGCTAAGTGTGTGAACTTATTTGCATGATTCACATATTGTGTTTCAATTCAGAATTTGCCCTTTAACTTTGACTTCGTCTACAGGTTAGTTGGTTAGGAAAGGATCTTAGTTCATTGTTCATATTAGTCCATTTAGCCAAAATAACCACCCAAATGCTTGATGTATCCTTGATCTCAATATTCAAGCCTTGCATATACCTTTTTCTTTGTATACAATTAAGTAACCAAGCCTTGATGATTATGAAATCCTAAAATTAGCCCTGGTCCTTCCTTGAACATAGTGCACCTTGACTGAGGCAAAAAAACATAAATTGAGGGTGGCTACGAAAAGTGGCCCTAGTTTGTATGTTGGATATTATGCACCTCAATTCAGGCCAAAAGCCTAAGTTGAGGGTGGTTGGTATAAGGGAGGTCAAAAATAGTAGGGTGGAAGTTAGTGATACATTAAAAAGGAGAAAAATGTGCTAGGAATGCCAAAATGATGATAAGATGCCTAAATAATGAGCTAAAAAGAAAAAGAAATGTGAAAAGCAAAAGGCAAATGAGCTTAAAAAAAATGAAAGTTAGACACCCTGAAAAATTGAAATAGGAAAGAGGGAGAATGAGTGAGAAATATCAGTGTTGGTAGGAAAATAATGTAGAAAAATGTAGTATCAAGGATGGCCTTTAGTCACCATGTTCCAAAGCATCATACCAAAGCCCCTTGAGCCTATTTTATAAGCCAAGAAAGTCCTACGGTGATCCTAGTCCAAGTAGTTGAAGGTCATAGACGTGAGAAGAGGGGCAAGCAAATGATATTAAGCACAGTGTTTGAATATCTATTGTGAGTGTGAGTGAGTTTGTTTAGTCTAAAGAATTGAATCTGAAAATAATATCATGAGTGAGATATGGGACTTCTTTTTGTGGGGGCACTTGCATTATACTGTTGATTCTACGGTATCTCAATAATTGATGCTTATCTTTTGTTACCTTGCTTGTCATAGTTACAGTGTCACACATATTGACCTGCATTGGTTTGTTTGATGACTATCTGATATGCATTGATGAGTTGTGGGGGGGGGGGGGGTATCTGTGCTTGATTTGAAGATAAAGTATGCTAGTTGACTGAGATCTATGTGTTACTAAACTACTTATGTAGATTGAGTATGTTGCTTGAGGTCGAGCAATAATTTTAAATTGAGGGTGTTAATGAGCTATCGAAATACAATACTTTTGATGTTTAAAACTTATGATTTTGTGTGTTCTCAAAGAGATATTTGTGGGTTTAGTGTGTTTTTATGTTTATTTTGCAGGATAACAGAGTTGGCATGACTTTTGGATGAAGTTTGCAAAACTGCAACATTTTTTGGAAAAGTATGAGACATTCTACGGGTCGTGGATACTTCTACGAGTTGTAGCGTGGTTTTGTGGCCAAGATCCAATGAAGGGCCTACTTTCAAATGTTTAGTCCATGAATGTGCTGACGAGTCGTAGATGTTAACATGAGTCGTAGATTAGTTTCTTGCTTTTAGGATCAGAGATTGAATAGTTTTAGAAAAAGTGCTCACACGAAACACTATATGGGCCATGAGTCTAAATATGGCCCGTAGAAAGGTCTTGTGGAATAGATAGCCAATTTCAGAAGATGAAGTCTACGAAGCCCCGACACAGGCCATGGAATCCTATATGGCTTGTAAACCCTTCCGTGAAGCCCACCAATTTAGTTTTCCTATTCCATTTTGGTTTCAATTTTTAGTTAATATAAATAGGTTTTAAGGTTTCTTTTATGTAAGAAGCGAGGTATAATGACAGAAAAACGCTTGCGAAACCCTCTGTGTGATTTTTACATTAATTCTATAGTAGTGTGATTTCTTGAAGATTGGGATTTCTTTCTCTTTAACTTTATCATCGTAAATGATTAATTATGCTATTCTTTAACATGATTAATTCATCTACCCTATTATGCTTAGCAAAGTCAAAAACTAGGGTTGTGGGAACCATGAAGAACTAATAAGGTAAAACTGGATAATCTGTAATTCTTGGAAGGTGTGCATACATGTATTTATTATTTCTCTTCGTTTTAATAGTTTTTAAGGGGTGGCCAATGTTAGAACTACCCTAGTGTTACTGACCGGATCAAGTTAGTAATGAATAGGAAAATAGAATAATCAAGAGGATTTGATTGATGATTTCTCATCTAATCAACAAAATTGGATTAAAGGGATGTTGTACCGGAACAATAGGTAAGGGTTTATGATGTCACACTACGGGGATGGATCAAATCACATAGTGATATTTTCCTCTCATGCTGATCAAAGGGTTTGGTAAACTTAACTTACCATTCTGTTTGCTACACACTAGAAAAAATTGAGATTATCTGGTAATACCAAGTTAGGGAATCATGGGGAACACAATACCCTAGTTACTTCGTCTACTGAATTTACAATACTTGCACTAGTATAGGTTTATTTTTTGCAAATCATAATCCCCCTCATTTTGGGAGATAAGTAGGTTAATCACGTTGAATTGCTTAGAATTATTCTAAGTCTACCATATTTTTTGTCGGTTTGACCCTAACCTTGGTTAGGTTATATATCTTGACAACGACCGCTTTAACTTTTAAAAAGAAGGTGTAGCTTGGGCAATATCAGTTTCTTCACTGTCCTATTAGCCATCAACAACCACATACTTATAGGTGTAGGGGCTCCCAAGCCCTACTTCTTAAATAGTGCAAGAGGCATTGGGTTGATGTTGGCTCCTAAGTCACATAATGCCTTTGTGAAGTTGGTATGTCCAATGGTGTATGGGATAGTGAATGCTCCGGGGTCCTCTTTCTTTTACACCAAGGATCTTGATAAAATAGCATTGCAATGTTGAAGCTCTTGTGAGAGCTCTTGGCTCACCGTCCTCTACTTCATCACAAGTTCCTTCATGAACTTGGCATACCCAGATATTTTATCCAATGCATAGATGGGGGGGAATGTTGATAGTTGTTACCTCAACATGGAGATGAAATTCTAAAACTTACCTTCCTCCTCCTTCTTCTTGAGTCTCTGAGGAAAAGGTGGTAGAGGCTTAGGTATGGGCTTCAACTTTCTAGGTATCATTTCTTCATTGCTCACCCCATCCTTAGCCTTGTCATCTCCAGTCTCCACATCTTTGCTCTATACCATCTCATCATGACCTCCGCATCATCTACGGGCATTGGTGGATCGATCATCTGCTTACCACCTCATGTGATCACTATCATGCACTATCTATTATTTTTTGGATTTTGCACTGTGTTGCTTAGCAATTTACCCTTCTGGTGCTAGTTTAATTGTGTAGACATCTGAACAAATTGTTGCTCTAGTAGATTAATAGCCACAAAATAAGACTTGATCTTCTGATTAATACTTGAGATGTTAATTTTCATCTCCTGTAAGGTCCCATCTTAGGCGTCAATCTTCTTCAACAACTTATCAAGCATCTCCTTAATATGCTACCCCAGAATCACAATTGTGTGGTGGCACATAAGCACGGCTTCTACACCCATATCTGCAACCCCAATCACCATTTTTGTCTTTTCCCTATTTCTGTCAAAGTAAGTGTCTCGATTGTTTTCCCTGTAAGTATTGCCCCTATTATAGTTCCAACCTTGATTACATTGACCTTGGTACAAATAGTCCTGATTGGATCCTTAAGCGTTGGTTTGGAAACCCTCATCTGATCAGTCACAAAGTAAGAGTCCTCATAATATGGCTCCTCATACAAAGGTAACTGAGGTGGTTGTTGTCTAACTGCATTAACTCTCTCCTGATTCTGCTTCATCAATAATCCCATATTAGTGCTAATCTAAGCCAACTCTTGCATCATATTTTTATTGATATTGGCCTGTTCTTGATTGGTACTAATTGAGAAGGAGATTTTAGTCATTGACATATCTTTGAGCACCATGCACAATTTGTCTTGGCTACCTTTTCCAATCGCTCAACTATCATAGAAAATGTGCAATCCATGAATGAGCCTCCAGTTATGGTGTCAACCACTGCTGTGCAATTGTCATTCCCGATAGAGGATCTCTACCAAGGAATTATTAACAATCTTGTGGTTTGGAAAACTCCTTAAGTACTTTGTAAATCGCTCCCATGTAGTGCTTATTGAATCACCTAGCAACTGCTTGAAGTTATTGATCAAATCCTTTAGCTTTAACTTCTTTGACCTAGGAAGGCACCTCCCCAAAAAGGCTTTCTGTATCTCCACCCATACTGTACTAGATCCTTGTAAAAGCTCAGTTAACCATATTATTGCATTGCCCGTGAGAGAAAATAGGAAGACACAGAGCCCAACGACATTTATGGACAGATTCTGGTTTCCCATCACACTCTTACAGATGAACACAACATTGTGTAAATGGTTGTATGGATCCTCTGATGGTAGGCCCGTGAAGAAGCCTCTGTTCTGCAACATTTGTAGTCACACACTCAAAACAACAAATTTAGTATCATTTGGTAAATGAGGTAACACTATAGGTCTGGTGACATCCACTGCCATAGAGTCAAGCCTGTATTAATTCCATGTATGAGCAACTGCTTGAAGATCCTCCGATGGTGGATTTACATCTTCGAGTGGTGGTGGTTTATCATTATTGTTGTAGTTTAGTGTGATATTTCTAGAAACATTAGCAGCATTATCCTGGGCTATTCCTCTTAATAATCTCTAGATATTTAGATCCAACGGAGTCAAGGATGCCTTGTTTTTACGTATTAGGCATACACTACACCTTTATGCTGAAAGAAAACAAAAATAATGAAAACAAGTAAAATTAGGAAAATAAGGATTAATTCAAAAATCACCCAAATTAAACTAGTCTCAAGCTGTATTCCCCGGCAACGGTGCCAGAATTTTGATGTTTCCTAAACTACACCTCTAAATTGAGGATAAGCAATGATTGTCAAAATATAGTACCTAACAAAGGTTAGGGTTGAATCCCACAGGGAGTATGGTCTAGACCTGGAGTAATTTTGAGCAATTAGAACGAATTAATCTACTTATTTCTTAAAGGGGGGTTTATAATCCTGTAATAAGTAAACCTAAACTACAGCAATCAATTAAGTGCAGGTGTTGTGAAATTGGTGAGAGAAGTAACTAGGGTATTGTGTTCCTTATGAATTCATAACTCAGTATAACTAGATAATCATAACCTTTTCTAATGTGTAACATGTAGGACTGATAAGTTATGTTTACCTAACTTACGAATCATAAGTGACCTCATCTGGTATCACTACAACCTTTAACATATTTTCTGATCTTTGACCTACGAGCTCACATACAGGGCATGAAGCATTCTATGACTCATCTGGTAGCTCATACTTTTCAATATTTGAAGATCAACCTTTCTGTAGATTTGACCCATGAATCATGCTATAGCTCATGGAGTGAACCACAACCCATAAACTGCTTTGTAAATCACCAAAAACTTTTATTCTACAGAAACATTACCCAAAATCATCTTCAATCATGTAATACTGCAAAATTAACATCGCTTTGAGAATGCAAAAAATCCTAAGTTTAAAATATCAAAAGTGTTCTATTTTGGCAGCACATCAAGTACCCGCTTCCTCGCATTGCTAATATATTCGATCAACTTCAGGGAGATTCTTTGTTTTCTAAGATTAACTTAAGGTCAGGGTATCATCAACTTTATATTCGACCATAAGATATTCTCAAGACAATATTTCAGACCAAGTAAGGCCATTATGAGTTCCTTATTATATCCTTTGGTTTGACCAATGCCCCTATAATATTTATGGAGTTGATGAGTGGGGTGTTTCGATCGTATTTGGATTCATTCGTAGTTGTATTCATCAATGATATCTTGGTCTATTCCATGATCGAGGAGGACTATGTGAGGAAGTTGAAGATTGTGCTCCAAAGGCTTAGGGAGGAGAAGTTGTATGAAAAATTCTCTAAGTGCGACTTTTGGTTGAGTTCAGTAGAATTCTTGGGGCACCTGGTTTCCAAGGAGGGTATTCAAGTTGACTCAGTGAAGATTGAGGTTATTTAGGGTTGGACTAGGCCCACCTCAACTATATAGATTTGTAGTTTTATGGGCTTGGATGAATACTATCACCATTTTGTTTAGGGTTTCTCTACTATTGCATCTCCGTTGACTAGACTTATCAGAAGAATGTGGTATTTCATTGGTCTGATAAATGTGAAGACAACTAACAAAAGCTCAAGTTATTGTTGACTTCAACTCTTATTCTAATATTTCCAGAGAAGGGTGTAGATTTCACCATTTATTATAATGCTTCTGGAGTGGGGTTAGGTAGTGTATTGATGTATAAAGGGAAGGTTATTGCTTATGCCTCTAGACAGCTGAAGGCCTATGAGAAGAACTACCCTACCTATGATCTGGAGTTAACTATGATTGTGTTTGTGTTAAAGTTGTGGCATCACTATTTAAATGGAGTCCATTGTGGGATCTTTACTGACCATTACAGCCTATATTATTCTTCAGTCAATGAGACCTAAATCTAAGAGGTGTATTCAACTTCTAAATAATTATGAGTTGACTATTCTCTATCATTGTAGGAAGGCCAATGTAGTGGTTGATGCATTGAGTAGGAAGGCTTCTAACTTGGGGAGTTTAGCAGCTATCCAGTTGAGGAGACATATTTGGCTAGAGATGTTAAGAGATTTGCCAATAGGTTAGTGATTTATAGATTTCATAGCAGGGTGGAGTGATTGCTTCCATTAAGGCTCGCTCATCTTTGAAGGATCAAATTCGTGAGAGACAGTTTAAGGATAAGAAATTAAATATTATCTAGGACAAAGTGACTCTAGGTAAAGCTAGAGAAGCAGTGCTTGATTTTGATGGTGTTTTTACGATTTGGTGTCGTATTTGTATGCCTAGGTGGGTGATTTGATCAGACTAATACTTGAAAAGGCTCATTATGCTAGGTATTCTATTCACCCAGGGGCAGTGAAAATGTACCATAATTTGAGTCAGCATTATTAGTGGTCTAGTATGAAGAGAGATAAAGCATAGTTTGTAGCTAGGTGTTTGACATGTCAGTAGGTCAAGAGTGAGCACTTGAGGCTAGGTGAGGAGCTTTAGAGAATGCTCATTCCCGAGTTAAAGTGGGAACACATTGCCATGGATTTTGTAGTTAGCTTACCTTCTACTGTTGGGGATTTATATTCTATTTGGATAGTGGAGGATCGATTAACCATGTCTGCCCACTTTATTCTGGTCAAAGTGAAGCACACCACTAAGAGATTGGACCAGCTTTATATTAGACAGATAGTGAGACTTCATGGGATACCGGTTTATATTATGTTTGATCTAGGCTCATTGTTTACTATGTATTTTTGGAGGGCTTTACGGTATGGTTTGGGTGCCTATTTGGATTTGAGTACAACCTTTCACCTAGATCGATGGCCAGTACGAGAGGATTATTCAGGTATTAGAGGATATGTTTCAAGCTTGTGTTATTAATTTTGTTGCTAGATGGAACCAACACTTGACTTGATAGAGTTTGCGTACAACAATAGTTATCATTCAACATTCAGATGGCTCTTTTCCTGGCCGTGTATGGTCGGAGATGTAGATCACCCATCGGTTGGTTTGACAGAGTATAGGTAAGGGTGTTGATATGTTGAGAGATGATCTTGAGCAAGTGTGGTTGATTCAGAGTAGATTGGTGACAACATAGAGTCACCAAAAGAGTTATGTTGATAGGCGGGTTTGACCTTTGGAGTACGCAGTTGGTGATGTGGTTTAGTTGAAAGTCTCACCTTTGAAGGGTGTTATGATATTCGAGAAGAAATGAATGATTAGTTTAAGGTTTATTGGTCCTTTTGAGATTCTTGATAGAGTAGGAGAGATGGCTTATAGACTTGCCTTGCGACCTAACCTATCTTCAGTCGATCCTATATTCTATGTTTTGATGTTGCGGCGTTACATTTCAACTTGTCTCGTGTGATTTCTATGGATTAAGTTGAGTTGAGGCCTGATTTGACTTATGAGGAGCAACCGATAGTCATCTTGGATGGGCACTTGAGTACTAAGGAGATTGCTTCAGTAAAGGTCTAGTAGACCCATAGGCCAGAGAGTGAGGCTACTTAATAGATAGAGTCAGATATGTGTGCATGATACCCTTAGTTGTTTGATCCTTCAAGTATGTCCCTTATCTCATGTTTGAGAATAAATATTATTTTAGCAGTGGATAATGTAATGACCTCAAAGGTAATTTTTGGCTTCTTTTGACCAACTTACCATTTTATCCTTTCCAAAAGTTATCTTGGATCATTTTTGGATCAGTCTAAAAGTTAAATTTAAAAAATCTTGTAAAAAGTTAGAATTTTACAAAAGAGAGTTTTCAAAGGCTTAAAGTTTAAAATTTCATGTTTTGAGGTCAATTTGAGTTTCGACTATCAGAATTATATTTCGTTGATTCCATAAATACCAAAATGCCAAAATTGGTATAAGAGAACTTGCAGAACTGAATTTGAAGTTACAATGAAGATTTTTAATCCAAAGTTGAATTTCTAGTTCATTTTGGATCATAGGTTTGACTTTGATCAATATTCAGAGTTTATGAGCTCGTGTTGAAATTTTGTCAGTTCTGGTGATTCCGGGTGGTGAAACTAATACTAGAAATGGCTTCATTGTAATTTTTAGTTTTTTTGTGAATATTTTTTGTTTTTAGTCCAAAACTAATTTAAACGATCTTTCTCGGGTTCTAAGCCAAGGAGATTCTGAATTCAAATTTGACGATTATATTGAGTTTGAAATGTCATTTCTGGTAGGGTTTCATGGTTGGTTTATGTGCACAGAGTTCCAAATGAATCTCAAGGATCCATTTCTTGAGTGTTTGTGTTGTGTAGTAGTAATGGTGCAACCGAGTCTAGTGCCACCCATTTGTACTCTGCATTCGAGGGACTGGGTCCGCATTCGCGAAGGTCTAGTCTGGGTGACCACCACATTCATGGAGCCTCACTCCGTGTTTGTGGAGAACTTTGATGGGAACCTCTGCATTCGCGGATCGAGTCCCCACATTCATGGAGGCTTGGAGGCATTAAAGCTCGACATTCGCAGATCCTTATCCATATTCCATAGTACAATAAGTGCCTCAATAGTGACCTTCTTTTAGAAAGTATTTTATTCATACTCCACCATTTTCAACACTCTAAGCTCTGCTTTCAAGAGATTCTTCAAGATTTTTCAAAGCAATTTATTGGGTAACTATTTTCTAACTTATTTCATTGATTTATTGTCATGACCCGGAAATGGGGCCTAGATGTGATATGGCGAAGGAGAACCCAAAAGTCCTCGATCAAGCCATTATAGTATCATTACTCACATCATCAGTTTGGAAGCGCGGAAAAGTAAACACATAACACATATTTCTAGGGAGAACAGGGCTTTGGACTCAATCTATGGGGATGTTGCCGAGAGTGGGATGAACATGGATCACATAGCATATAACAAGTATTTCTAAGGGGCGTAAGTAGGACTCAAGCTATGGGGGCATACCGGGTTAGGGGACTTTCAAAATAAGCACATTCCCAACATTTACAAGTCCAATACATAATCATAAGCATAATCGAAACATCATTCCCACAATCAAATCTCAATAGCCATAATATCTCAACAAAACATAATACAACGTGCAAGAGTTTAACATGTCCAACATAACCTCTACATAAGATAGAACGGGGCCTCAATATAATCCGGGTTCACCGTCAAGTCATAAAGTAAGTAAAATAAAACAATACAAGGAAGATAGACAGTAGTTATTGCCCTTGAACAAAAGGGCTCACCACAAGCAAGTAGCTTCAAGGATTATCACTCTTCGTACAACGAAAGATAGAGGTCATTACCGGTCCCTACATGGTTATAACATGTAGACAAAGAGTATGTGTTAGCACAATAAAGTACTAAGTATGCAGGCATGCAAATGCATATGCACATGAACCTATAAACAACCTAGATGACAAGGGCACATACACAGAAAGAGAATATAAGGAAGAGTATTATATCAATATGCCATGATAACCATGATGCATGAAGTTCCATAATGCTTATAGTATAGAGGGGATGTACCCATAACCGACATCTCAAAGCCATGTGAAATACAACATGAATTCACCCAATGCGACCTCTCATTGGATCGGAGAAGGTTACTTACCAAAGGTAACCTACACCACACCTTACGACCCGGTCATTTTGGTGTGATGGCCACCTTCCTTATGACCCAGTCATTTCGGAAGGATTTCCATAATATAGCATATCATATCATATCAAGGCATAACATAGGGGAACAACACCCATTTCGGTAGCAACCTATGTTAACACATAGTTTGATGGAAAATAGTATGGACCCTGTAGAGATAGCCCACCCCGACTCTAAACCCTCGATGCTAAGTCTACATCCCACAAGAATACGTATACATATACACGCTTTAAAATGAAAACTTGATACTTGAACATCAAACCATGCATAATTGGGCTTAAAAGCCAAATTCACTTTCATTACTTTCATGCATACTTAAAAAGAGTCAAATACATTTCATTATCATACTTTCGTGCATACGAGTAGCTCCATACTTGTCAAACATGATGGTGTAAACACCTATTGTTGCTCAAAGAGCCATATCATAGACATTATGTGATCACATTATTGTCATAATCCATATTTGTTCAAAATCGTAGTCATAAACATATTTGGGACTTAGCCCGCATCAAAAGCTTCATAAATCCATGATTATGTATGAAAATGCATTGAGTGACAATGAGAATAGCATGGGTACTAGAATTCATACTTTAAATTCAAATAAAGAGTATTCCATAAGGGATTCAAGTTAAATCAACATTAAAATCATCATTTAAACATTACCCATGCATGCAGTTCAAGAGTAAGGGGACATGCATAATTTGACCTTCATCAATTCAAATGAAATTTTATAGAATCCAAAATTAAATTAACATTAAATCACCTAATTCCTACATCCCACAACTCAATTCAATTGAATATATCAAAATTTAAAGAACCTATAATTAAAAAAAGCTTAAATTCACAATTTAAAGAAAAGGATTCTTGGGTCTTCATGGATGAAAGGTAATCCATGAATCAATCGCACATACCTTGAGATTAGCCAAGAGAATTGGATGATTTTGCAAGAAGGATGATTTTCTCCAAATATCTTCAAGCTTTCATCAACGGAGGTCAAGAGGATTGAGAAAAGTTTGATGAGGTTTGAGGAGTGTTAGGATGATTTAAAGGGGATTAGGGTTTGATTTGGGGGTTTTAGGAGACTTTAGAAAGGCTAAAATGGGCATGGGATTAAACCAAATTATGAATTAACCATTAATGAAATGGATAGGACCACAAAACAGGGCCTCAAGGAAGTCCACCCAGGGGCCATGTACAGGTTCATGGATTGTGAACCTATCAGTGAGAACACACTTGGTCTCGACTTCAGCTTTAAATTTCGAGGGACTTTCTCGATAAACTCACGGGGGGTCTCACGGATCGTGTATTGGTCCGTGGAGAATCACTTGGTCCGGAGTCCAGCCCCGAGCTTTGACACGCTCACTGGAACAGTTTACGGGAGCCCTTCACAGACCGTGAAGGCTCACATGGACCGTGAAGTGGTCCGTGGAGTTACACTTGGTCCGGTGCTTGGTCCAAACTCCAAAGAAGCTCACTGGAACAACCCATGGGACACACCATGGACCGAGAACCACCAAACGGTCTGTGGTCCCTCACTTTGACTCCATTCCGAATTCTTTTTCCAGCATATTTCTTAATACGGGCAGTCTCACTGCAAAGGCCATAACTTCCACATCCAAACTCCGACTCAAGTGAAACGAGCTGCATTGCGAATATAACTGAAAGACATTCGATTTTATATATAATATCCTACACAGTTCTTCTTGTACCAATAAATATGGCTTTTCAAAGTCCATGCTGCCTAACCAGCCTTACAACCTTCCACCAAAATAATTCCTTTGAATCTGGCCACTTAAATACAACCAATGACTACAAAAATTCAACCATAATGAGTTCAACACTAACCTTGACCAACCTTTACGACGTTAAAAAAAATTGGGTCGTTACATTTATGTTGATTAATTTGTTATTTTAACTTATAATTATGGGATTTTTATTGTGAAAATTGAGGATTTTTTGGACTTTGATTTTCAAATTTTAATTGATGATTTTTCCCTCAATTTAGAACCATTTTTTAAATTATTTTCACTGTTGAACTCCTCATTACTTGGGGAATGTTTCATACATTAATTTTCAGATTTTGGCTATATTTTTTACATGAGATTTTCTTCCATTTGGACTTTTTTATCCTAATTGATTCATTTTAGTGGCATTAGAATCGTTTTGTGATTATGATGCTATATTTAATTAGATTTTTGTGATTTGAAGTACCATAAAAAGAGGAAAGCCTTGGATTTGAATTAATTTATGATTTTAACTAAGGCAAGTGGACTTCTAACCTTTTATTAAGTATGAATGAACCTTATACGCTCCTAGATGTGTAAAATTGAGTACTTTGGGGTAGATTTGTATCATCGTTGGCTTTGATCATAAGATTTTGGATTGAATAATTGCTCATATGGTGATATATTGACTTGTAAATTAATTGCAGATTTGTAACCTATGTGATCTTGTGAATCATTTGATATTGACAATGAGATGATGCTTATATTGTGATATAATTAATATATTGAGATTGTGATGATATTGAGTGTTTGATGATATCGAGATATTGAGATCATTATGATGTTCACACTATGATATAATTATGATCATACACATTGCATCTATTATTATTTGTGTATTGATACTCATGATGGCTACGATCGAGGGATGAATAAGGTAACATGTGGTTGGTGGTTGAGTTCTCTACCAGTTGATATTTATTTGAGGTTTCTACCGATAAGCCGAGGTAATATGCCTGCTAATAATAGGTCCTAGGTCTTTTCCAGATGGGTCTGAGGTCTTTTCTATATGGGTGAACATGGGATGAGGTTTTTACGAGCAATGTTCATGGATGCATGGTTTATATGATACCCCTATAAGTTCCGTTCTTATGCATATATATATATATATTGATCAACGTATGTATATCGTAGGGCAAACATGCATAACTAAGTGATGTTGTATCACATTATTTATATTTCATAGCATCTATCCCATCTCATATCATACTTGCTTTGTTATTACTTTTGTATTGCTTATGAGATTGTATACTTATTGTATCACTGATTGGAGTAAGTGTCGGATCTATTTACATACTTGTGTATTGAGATATTATGCAAGGTGATGAGTATAGTTGTATTTATTATGAAGTGTATGATGGGACTTTTTTGAGTGCAAGGTTGTAGTTCGACAGATTATGGTTTGGAGTTAAGGAGTTACTTGTGATATTCATTGCCTTATTTTAGGTTAGTTCCATTTCACTAACTATCCTGTTGTTTAGTGTTTATCCCTTGCTACATTTTTTTAGGTTGTGAGCTTGGTCCACCCTGCTAGACTTTCTTTTGTTAGATCGAGTTTCTAGATCATTCGTGAGGTCACTAACTATATGAGTGCAGGCCTTTGAGGATCCCACTTTATGTTTTGCTCTATTTGAGGACTAAACATTATGACATGTATTTCACTTTAGTGTTCTATATAATTAGAGGCTTGTACATGTGACACACCAGTTTTGAGATAGTTGTAGTTTGATCTTCTCTGCTTAACTATTTTATTAGACTGTTTAACTTATATTATTATTATTATTATTAAGTTGGTTGGATTTTGGACTGACTTGCCTTAGTGGGTTAGGTGAGTGCTATCACACTTGTTTTTTGGGTCGGGACATGTTAGTTTCATCACCCGGAACCACAAAAACTGAAGGAATTTAATTCGAGCTTACGAACTCTAAATGTTGACCAAAGCCAAACCTATGATCCAAAATCAACTAAAAATACAACTCTGGGTCCAAAAGCTTTGTTTTAACTCCGAATTAAGTTCTACAAGTTCTCCTAGACAAAATTTGACATTTGAAAATTGATGTAATTGGAAAAATAAAATTTCAACACTCAAAACTCAAAATACCACAAAACTCAAAATTTCTAACTATAAGTCTTTAAAAACTCATTCTTTAGCAAAACTCCAACTGTTTACAAGATTTTTAAAATTCGACTTTTAGACTCAATCAAAAATTATCCAAGACAACTTTTAGGAAGGGAATTAAATTCGACTTCTAAAATTGACCTTCGAGGTCGTTACATAATTATTGGTCCTGTAACATTTGTTGTTGTCACCTTAACTGCTTTCTTTGAGAAAGTTATTGTTGCATCTGCCTATGGTGATACTGCCGTCTTAATTGTTGGTTTTACAACATTTGCAATTGTCTCCTTAGCTGTTGTTTTTGAAAAAATCATTGTAGCTTTGCTGACGGTGGTACTGCTATCTTAATTTGTAGATCTACAACATTTGCAGTTGTCACGTTAGTTGGTGTCTTTGCAAAAGTGGTTGCAGCATCTGCTAATGGCGGTAATGCTCCTTAAAAATAGATCTGCACAATTTGTAGTTGGCGCCTTAGATGGTGTCTTTGCAAAAGTCACTGTAGCATTTGCCGATGGAGGTATTATTGTCTTAACTACTGGATCTGCAATAGTTATTGCTCATGTTGCTTAGGAAATGACTATTACAGAGCATTTAAATTTTGTTGTAGGGTACCAAGATTTCCTGTATGAGTTCATTCCATACTGTGAGCTTACGTTAACCTGTTGAGGACTTTTAGTAAGTTTTTGTTGTAAGGATCCAGTAACTACCTGCTACAGTGAATTCAATGAATTACCCTGTTTCAAACCCACACTGAAACTAGGTTGTACTGTATTTATCATGTGTTGCTGAGAGTAAGAATTTATCGGTACAACAAATAAGGAATTATGTCGCAAGTTGGTGAAATTATTATGCGGTGTTGCTACCATACAATATTGTACTGGTAGCATCGATGGATTAGTTTGACCATCAAGAGACCGTGGTTGCCAAAGCTGCATGGAAGACTGAAAAAGTTTCTCCTGTAGTGGAGATAAAGTAGGTTTCCACAACTAATTGGAATTAAGAAAGAAATTTATATGTATCTCTACCGAAAGTAATTTATCCTTATGAATAAGTTGAATATCATGCTTGTTAATTCCTAAGAAACATAGAATGCATTCCAATGTCATCTTAAATATTTTGAGCTTTTCAATTTCCATTTTGAAGATGCTGATGAAGTTGGTCCTAAAGCGGAAACAAAAATTAGTTTAGCCACAATCCTATTTCTTTCCCTTCGCATACTTTTAGCATTCATTCTTCAAGTACCTCCCAAGGCACAGAAAAAGAGAGAAAAATTCAAGAAATAATATAAAGAGACAAATAACATAGCTCTCAAGGTTCACACTATTTAGTAGAATGTTGACTCAAGTGTAATTTAAATTAAGATAAATCAAGCCTTTTCCCAAAGAACCTAGGACCCTTAATTCCTTCCTCGAATGGAAAATAAACTAACATAAAAGTTGTTAGGATATGTGGGATAACACAAAAACATTCATAGTCAAAATAATGAGGACAAAATGGAAACATAGTAACATCAATAATTTTATGTGGAAAACCTTTTACATAAACGAAAAAAATCAAAGGTCAAGGATAAACAACTAATATCACTAAAACAAGAAATTTTACACTGTGTGGTCACAAATACAATACTCAGAGTGACTACAACACGCTCAGAATAAATAATCCTTTTTTTTGCCTTACTAAAATATCACTCACATTCTATTTTTCTTTCACAAACTATTTATTACAAAGTCTATGAAATACCTCATTTCTCCCTATCTATTTTTTTTCTATGTGGTGAATTAACTGAAGAGGTTTTTTCAAATTAAAAAAGTGTGCATCTATCCATTTTGTATTAATTGGCTGATAGTCAATTTCAACAACGGTATCTCAAATTCTGCAACAAATCTTGCTAAAAGGAAATAAATACTTTCCACTTAAAACATATATGATATGTTAATTTCATGGACGGTAAATTGATTATGCAGACCTAAGTGCCTCCAGTTCTTCTGTATCAGGACTTAGGCCTTCTCCTTTATCTATTTATCTTATTCAAGAAATTATCATGAACTGGAGGACTCACCGCTCACCTCAAAGAACCAAGTAAAATGAAGTAAAGTCTCAACATAAGCAAGATAAAAATCAGATATTATTCCTGAAATGGAGGACTCACCGCTCACTGATCTTCAAGAACCCAGCAATCAATGTGGGGGGGATGAATAGGAGGTCTGGTCCCTACATGGTTAGATCATGTAGGCAAATATTATGCGTGAGTACTTGAAATATACTACTATATGGGATTTAATGCAACAATAGATAATAAGCTTCCTAAGAAAGATGCATAATCATATACAACAGAATGTAAGCTCAATATCACATGTATGAGAATGTTTTGATGGAAACTGTAACGACCCAAAAAATTTTGAACTTCTTGATGGTTGGTCTTGGATAGTGTTGGATTGATCATGGTTGAATTTTGGTAGCCATAGGTTGTATTTAAGTGGACAAATTCAAAACGGATAGTGAGGCGGGTTGGGATAATGTACTTTGAAAGATCATAACTTTTAGTACGGAATTAACTGTATGCGCTGATATATATTGAATTAAAGCTCTTTGTGTTATATTCTCAATGCAACTGGTTTCACCCAATTTGGAGTTGGTATGAGAAAGTTATGGCCGAAACAATGAGACTACTAGTAATTGGAAGGACGCTGGAAACATATTCTTGAACTGAGTTAAGGGATGGACCACGGACTGTGTGAGGGTCCCTCATACTTGGAGATAATTTGATTCCATATGAGTTATGGTTGATAAAATTACCAATCGGCTCACTTTCTACCGGTTAAGACTACCTATATTGCCGAGGAGTATGATAAGGTATATATTCAGGAGTTGGAGAGGTTGCATGGTGTGCCAAGGTCTATCATATTGAATTGTGGTACTCAATTTACTTCTTATTTTTGGAGATCCTTTCAAAAGGGACTTGGTTCTACGGTCAAGTTGAGCACCGCATTCCATCCTCAAATCGATAGACAAGCCGAAAGAACAATTCAAATCTTGGAGGACATGTTGAGGGCTTGTGTGTTGGAGTTTAAGGGAAATTGGGATGACCATCTACCTCTCATCGAGTTTGCTTACACCAATAGCTTTCATGCTACCATCGGCATGGTTCTTTTTGAGGCTTTGTGTGGTAGGAGATGTAGCTCTCCAGTTGGTTGGTTTGAAATAGGTGAAGCGGCCTTGTTGGGCCCAGACTTAGTTGTTGAGGCCATTGAAAAAGTTAAGTTAATTAGGGAGAGGTTAAAAATGGCCCAAAGTCGCCAAAAGTCTTATTCGGATGTTAGAAAGAGGGATCTTGAATTTCATGTTGGTGATTGGGTATATGTAAAGGTGTCCCCCATTAAAGGCATAATGTGTTTTGGCAAAAAGGGCAAGTTGAGCCCAAGGTACGTCGGACCCTATGAGATTGTGGAATGGGTTGGCAATGTGGCATATAGGTTGGACTTACCTTTGGACATGAGTTCTATTCATCCGGTCTTCCATGTATCAATGTTGAGGAAGTTGGTTGCTGACCCTAAGCAATTGCACCTTTGGAGGGTGTGACGATTGAAGAGAACTTGACCTATAAAGAGGTACCGGTTGAGATTTTGGATATACATGTAAAGTGGCTTCGCAATAAGGAGGTAGCTTCGATCAAGGTACTTTGGAGGAATCAAGATGTGGAAAGTGCAACTTGGGAAGCGGAGTTGGACATGATGGAGTGATATCCCTGTCTTTTCCAATCTACTCAAGCCTAAGGTACTAGGTTCTATCCTTGTATGGTCCTAATTCTTTAAATTCTTGAGTTTCATGACATTACATGCATTCATGAGCACGAAAATGATTTAAATAATATTTTGACATGAGTTTTGAAAGACTTTTGATATGATGCATGATCTTTTGAGTTATGGTTAGAATGTCTCTTGTTTTGATTGATGTCCTCAAGCCGTAGTTTTAGCTCATTCGAGGACGAATGTTCCCAAGGGGGAGATGATGTAACGACCCAAAAAATTTTGAACTTATTGATGGTTGGTCTTGTATAGTATTGTACTAATCATCGTTGAATTTTGGTATCCATGGGTTGTATTTAAGTGACCGAATTCAAAACGGAACGATTGGTTACATAGTGAGGCCGGTTGGGATAGTGTACTTTGAAAGATCATAACTTTTTGTACGGGATTAACTGTATGTGCTTTTATATATCAAATTGACTCTCTTTGAGTTATCTTCTCAATGCAACTGGTTTGACTTAATTCAGAGTTAGTATGAGAATGGTATGGACGAAATAATGAGATTGCCCATAATTGGAAGGACGCTGGAAACAAGTTCTGGAACTGAGTTAAAGGATGGACCACGGACTTTGTGAGGGTCCATAGTCCGTGGGGGTGGTCGTGTAATGATCCAGTGGGTTCAAGGTGGCTAGGTTCCAGCCCATGGACCAAGTCAAGTCCTACAGACCACCCCCACAGTCCGTGAGGTACTTCTCGGCCCGTGAGGGTTCCATGAAAAGAGGCAGAACGTTGGCTAAGGTTTGGGGCTGGACTCCTAGGAAAGTGTTACCCCACGGATAAGTACACGGTCCGTATGCAGCCACAGGGTCCTTGAGACCTCCCGTGAAGTGATCCAGAAAGTCCACCAAGAGTTTGAGTTGAAATCATGGCCAAGTGAGGCAGCATGGACAGGTATATGGTCTATGTACCAGTATACGACCACCTGGGCCCTTCCGTATGGTACTGTATTTCAGGGGTTAGTCCATTTAATTAATAGTTAATTAATAATTTAATATAATTCTATGCCGTTTTTAGGCTTTCTAAGGTCCCCTAAACCTAACCCTAAACCCTTTTCATCCATTCTGACACTCTCCATTGCGCTTTGAAATTTTCTAAATTCTCTTGACCTCCATTGATGAAAGCTTGAAGAAATTTTGGAAGATCATCCTTGTTGTGAAATCCTTTAATTCTCTTGGTCAATTTCAAGGTATGTGGGTTTGATTCATAGATTCCCTTTCATCCATATAGACCCAAGAACCCTCCTCTTTAAATTATGATTTTAAGTTTT
>JBCEWC010007776.1:0-20920 GCA_038996855.1 Solanum aculeatissimum | reverse complement strand
TATGATGGCTTGATCGAGGACTTTCGGGTTCTCCTTCGCCATGTCACATCTAGGCCCCCTATCCGGGTCGTGACAGTTTACTTGCTTGATTGATAGACTGAATGAGTAATTTGTGAATTTCTTGATTGTTAGGGTCCATGATAGGATTTGTGCCTTGAGTAGGTTCCTAGATCGCTCTTCATTCGAGAACGAATGATCCCAAGGGAGAGATATTATAATATCCCCTACTTCATTCCACCTAGTATGATGTGAATACCAAGGAAAAGCTGAGAAAATGACTCAAAAAAGTCATTGGAAGAAACCATAGAGGGACACCTATGGCCCATAGAGTGCTCTACGGCCCGTAGATGAGGCCTCGTAATTACCCCTATGACTTAGAAAATTTTTCTAAGTTTGAGGCCCATGTACGAGTCCTTTTATGGACCATACTTCAATCCAAGAGTCGTAGAATAGGTTTTGTGGTTTGATGATTTGAAAAACCAATTTTTCAGGATCTGTAATCACTATTAACAAGATGGTCCATCATTCCTTTTACGGCCCATAAAGGGGTTTTGTAGATCCTATGTCCAATTTTCACTAACCCAAAATTTGGGCACCCCAATGACGAGAGGCCATTTACGGCCCGTAAGTGGAACCACGACCCATAGATGGGGTATTGTGGTTCCCTTCGATAGTTTTAGAGAGGGATATTTTTATCCTTTCCTATCCTTTTTAATAAAAATCTACGAAGTTTTAGACTTATTTTGTACCCCTTATCAGTACCCTAAGGGTATTATTATTCATTCTACGCTTATAAATTTTGAGAGCATCGAGGAAGGAAGAAAGCTAGGGTTTCCGAGCATACAAGTGGAGATTGTCCAAGACTTAATCTTTCTTCGAAATTCTAGTATGTGAGTCTACTTCAAGCATTAGATTAAGTTCGTTCACGTGCCCTTTCATCTATTTGATTCAAATTTGTGAATAAGAATTGAGTATTGAAAGTTCCATTATCATAATTTTTGAGTTGCTTGCACTTCTTTCAATTTCTCATGAATATACATGAACGAATTGATAAAATTGCATGTCGTTTATAGGAATTGAGGTATTAGCCTATGCTTGGTATTATGAACCCTAACTTGCATCATTCTATGAAACTTTGTGCGTTGAATAAAACTGAGATCGTGATTGTGAATGTCTGAGTTAAGTAAAATTGAGCTTGATTGAACATGAGGGGTATAATATAATTATCAGTCCAAATGCATGTGTAATGAGTATCCTACATGTCTTATGTGATGAGTATGATTGAGTGGAGCCTAAATGACTATTTGAGTTTGAGTCTTCACTACATGCATGATGATGCTCTGATTGGTTGAGTTATTGAGTAATTAAGTTGAGCTTGATTGGAGAAAATATAAAGAGATGAGATTGAGTTGATTGGCTCGATCATGTTTTAGTCTTGGGAGGAGTATTGAGCACAAATATGGGAGTGAGTAGGTAACTACTCTAACCGATAAACTACGTTGCTAGCGTAGGATAGTTGCACCATTAATTCGGGTGACTCATGTAACAAAAAGATGGATATTTACTTTTGATCCATGAGAAATTTGATCATCCTTTACCTTGACAAGTATTGGATTGGCATAGAAACGACGTCGCTTTTGTTGTGCATCACCAAACTAAAGGTGGTAGGATTGGATGTCGGTTAAGATAAACTCCCAAGCAATGCATGATATGATATGAAATATTTTAAAATGAGTTTCATAATACTGAGTCCATTTTCAAACCATGATTTTATTCTTGAGTTGCATGTTCTGAGTTGAGTTTTGGATTGTGGAGTTGATTGTTGAGCTGATTTGGTTGGTTAGTATTTGAGCCTTACTTGTTGTCTTTAGCCATTTTACATACCAGTATATTCCATGTACTGACGTCTAGTTGAGACTACATTATTAATGATGCAAATACAAGTGATAGAGATGTTCAGCAAGCACATCATTAAAGTCCAGACTTGATGAGCCCTCCTTGCTATTCAGAGGATCCTTTTTTATCATTTATTGAGTATTTTTCATTATTTGTTTTTGATTGGGGCAGCCATGTCTGTCATGGCACCATCTAGATTGTTAGATAGAGGTTTCATAGACATTGAGTAGAGGATTGTTTATTGTAATTTATTTTTCAACTTTGTTCATTGGAAAGATTTATTGATGTGAGCATTTAGTCAGTTGATTTACTTTGACCCCCACTTGAGTATTCTTCCGTTGTTTATGAATCTGATGTGAAATGAGGTCAGGTGGTTCTCTTGAGGAATCAGCAATGGTTCTTCAAGTGTCAGCCACGCCATATGTACCCTCCCGGGGCGTGACAGCATCACTAGGTTCAAGCTTGTATACTTACGATGAAAAAAATTCGGATCCTATGAATAGAGTTGTGGGGTGTTACCAATATACTTACCAATTTGAGTGACTCATGTCCCAAAAATATGGATATTTACTTTGGATCCAAGAGAAGTTTGATCATCTTTTACCTTGGCAAGTATTTCACGAGCATGGCAACGATGTCGCTTTCATTATGCATCACCAAGCTAAAGGTGGTGGAATCGGATGTGGATTAAGGGAAACTCCCAAGCAATGCATGATATGATATAAAATATTTTTAAATGAGTTGCATAATATTGAGTCCATTTTCAAAGCATGATTTTATTCTTAAATTGCATGTTTTGAGTTGAGTTTTGGATTGTGGAGTTGATTTGGTTGGTTAGTATTTGAGCCTTACTTGTTTTCTTTAGCCATTTTACATACCAGTATATTTCATGTATTGACGTCTAGTTGAGCCTACATTATTAATGATATAGATACAGGTGATAGAGATGTTCAGCAAGCACATCATTAAAGTCCGGACTCTCATTTTCAGACTTAGTGAACCCTCCTTGCTACTCAGAGGATCCTTTTTATCATTTATTGAGTATTTTTCATTTCTTTCGATTGGGGTAGTCATGGCCTTTCATGGAACCATCTAGATTGTTATATAGAGGCTTCATAGACATTGAGTAGAGGATTGTCAATTGTTACTTATTCTTCAACTTTGTTCATTGGAAAGATTTATTGATGTGAGCATTTAGTCAGTTGATTTACTTTGACCCCCACTTGAGTATTCTTCCGTTGTTTATGAATCTGATGTGAAATGAGGTCAGTTGGTTCTCTTGGAGAATCAACAATGGTTCTTCATGTGTCAGCCACGTCAAGGGTACTCTCCCGGGGCGTGACAGCATCACTAGGTTCAAGCTTGTATACTTACGAATGAAAAAAATTTGGATCCTATGAATAGAGATGTAGGGTATTATCAATATATATTACAAAAGTTTTCAAAATTCAAATTTCATATCAAAAAACAACATACATCACAAAAAGTATCCATATTCGAATGCTATATTGAATTATTCACATTGTTAAATTTCACTTAAACAACATGAATATCATATTTTTAATGAGTAGATTTACAGTTTTGTAGTAGAATAGAAAATTCACTCAAATATGTAAGAAATGATAGACATAAAAAAAGTATTCCTAAGTAATTCAAATATGGAAAAATGCAATAGCCAATACTCTAATTATTATTTGTATAGGTCGGTCTTAAAGACTGAAATAGTATAAAATAATTCAAATTAGTTTTATCCAATTTGAAATATGATTTTTAAGGAAAAATAAAGGGAACAATATTCGCTAGGTATCTTTTTATCCTAATCAGTAAGACTTCATGCATAGTTCAAATAAAGAATATAAATAATAACAATTGAGTCAATATAATTTCATGAGTAGAGTTAAGGAAGGTTAGAATATGCATAGACATCATTTCAACCTTTGCAAGGTAGAGAGGCCATTTTATAGACCATCTATTCAAAACAAATGAAATTAAAGCAGAACAGAAAAAAATAAACTGAGAACAATGTGGCAAGATAAACAGAACAAATAAAACAACATGCATGTAATAGTAAAAATTTGGAGAATAAGACACTACAAATATTTTAACTAATACTACTACGTTCGGCTACCTATTATTCTTTTAGCTTTATCCTTAACCTCCAAACCTTTCTATATATATATAGGGTCGTATCCTTAGTAATTTGAAGAACTTAGTAAGCTGAAGATGTAATATTTTGTGTCTAATCACCTCCCTACAATTTTTCTTCAAACTACTTCTATCTTTCCTAAGTTTTCTTGCCTCCTTAATGGTGCGTCTGTGCTCATCCTTCGAATCATCAATCTCGCTTCCTTCAACCTATCCACAACATATTTCACTCCAACTTTGTCGTACATACTTCTAGTTGTCAATACATCTATTTGAATATATTCTCATCCTGCTACCTTCATCTGAATCTCTGTGGTCTTTCCAACAAAGCAGGTCTAACCACCCGTCTTTAAAACTAATGGCTTTTTAGTCCTTGGATGACACATTCTTTGTTGGTGAAAATTATAAAAATACAAATAACAATTGAAAAGTAAATTGAAGAAAATAAAATTCTTCAGGCTGAGGCGCGGATATCTCACTCTCTTAAGGAGATTCAAGTCCATCGCAGCAAAACTTTTCACCAATCCGACAGTAAACTTCTTGACTTGTCCCCTCCAGGATACAACAACTTAATCACAAAGTGTAACTCGACAAACTCTGGACAAGAGTTGAGTCTCAAGCTCCACAAAAAAATACCTGCCTTCAACTAATAAGAACCCTTTTTTCGACTAACTTTTTATGCACTCTATATTTTCTTATTGTATCAAAAACACAGGAAGACCATCACTATTTATAGGTGAGAAAATCTTCCATGCAATGAATAGGATGATAATGAAGAAACAAATAGGGACGATAAAAGACCTAGAGATTACATAGGTTACAAGGTATAATGAAGGAATAAAAATGAAATAAAGTGAGAGTTGAATGGAAAAATAATGCAACAGAGAAAATAAATGATCACCTCCTGCTGGTAATGTTGCTTAATAACCACCAGCAGTAGTGAGTTTTTACTCGACATAAATTAGAAGTCAAGGCAGCATTATATTGTTAGTTATGTCAATCATGTGACTCTAAATGAGAGTAATGAAAGGCATAGAATGCCATTAATGGACAGAAAAGCACAAAATGCTTTTTTATAATATTAAAAAGCAACTTAGAACCTATAATCCTCCATTTTTTTAATATTATATAAGAGAGTCTAATAACTGAAGGAAGATTACTATACATAATGAAGGTGTGCTCTGCAGTGAACCTCCACTTAGTTAAATGGTAATTTTTATTTCAGAGTCATTATGGTCTCAGACTTTAACTACAATTGGTTAAGGAAAATAAAATATCATGGCTTACACATAATAATCAAGGTGTTGACATGAGCTTTACTAGCCATCACATTATGACTTTGTGCTATCTTGATTTCATGAATGTCTTTAAGAATAAATCTAATCCACATAGGAAGCGGACTACTTTCACGCTCATGTAGATGAAATCTATCAAAAGTGATCTTGTAAAATTAACACTCATACAGGCTACAGATTTTTATTAAGAATTTTTTAAACTCAACCTCCACAATTCACTATCACATCACAGGAAGAAAATAAAAATAGTGTCTTTTTTACAACAAGTTATCATATGATTCATTTTTCCCATTGAACTTGGTTATATGATCTCTAGTCCCCAGGTTGGGTTTCTTCATAAATGACTCAAAAACTTATAGGTTTCAATATCATTCCTCTCGATTTTCTCCACACCTTTTCTCTTGTTAAAGCCTTAGTAAGAGGATTTGCAAGATTATTACAAGATTTGACATAATCAAGATTAATGATACTACTTGTCAAGTATGATATTACATTATTGTGTTTTCTCCTTAATGGTCTAGATTTACCATTGTAATAACGATTTTGAATTATACCAATTGTAGCAATGCTATCACAATGAACTAAAATAAGAGGAATTAATTTTTCAATAAGGTATTTAAAATAATAAATCTCTCAATTAATTCGCCTCCTCACTAGCTGAAGCTAAAGCAATTAGTTCAACCTCTATGGTAGGGTTAGCAATTATAGTTTGCTTTTTTGATCCCAACAAATAGCACCACCACACAAAGTAAAAATGTCACTAATAGTAGAACAAGAATCACTTCATAAAGTATTCCAGTCTGCATCAGAAAAGCCTTTGAGTACAACACGATTTTTTTTTATAGAATAAACCACAAGTTTTTATCCAATTAAATATCTCATAACTCTTGTTATAGCATGCTAATGTCATTACTTGGCTTGCTTATAAACCTGCTAACTACTCCTACCATATATGCAATATCAAGTGTAGTGCAATCAGTCACATATCTTAAACTTTCAATTAAGCTAGCATATTTCTTTTGATTTATCATAATGTTTTCAATTTGTACAGGAAACAAGTGAATACTTGAATCAAAAAGAGTTAAAATAAACTTGCAATCAAGAAAGTTATATTTTTTTCAAAAATATTAACATAGTGTGATTGGTCAAGAAAATTTCATCACATGTTCTAGTATTTTTTATTCTAAGAATAAATTTGTCTCACCAAGATTTTTCATGTCAAAATTACTTCTAAGAATATTTTTTGCTTCATCAATAACAATCATGGTAGAGCCAAGATCAATAAATCATCAACATATAGGCGAATAATAACATGTGAAGTATTCCAAGGCTTACGATATATGCATTTATCACATTCATTTATTTAAAATCATTTTTAATCATGAATCAAATTTTTCATGTCATTTCTTTGGTGTTGTTTCAAGCCTTATAGAGATTTAGTAAGTTTACATACCTTTATTTCCTAACCTGCTTCAACAAAACACTCGGATTGTTCCATATAAATTTCTTCATTTAAATCTCTATTTTTTTTAAATAGTTTTTACATTCATTTGATGAATTTGCAAGTCAAAAATCGCGGTCATAGCAATTAAAATTTCAATGGATGTAATCCTAGTTACCGGAGAAAAAACATTAAAAAATTCTAGGCCTTCTAGCTGCTCAAAACCTTTAGCAACTAGTCTAGCCTTATATTTATCAATTGATTCGTACGATTTTAAATTTTTTTGTAAGACCCATTTGCAATCAATTGTTTTACAATGTGATGGTAAATCAACTAACTTCCAAATTTTATTAGAAATTAGTGATTCCATTTCATCATTTACGGTCTCTTTTCAGAAAATTGCATCATGTGAAAATTAATACTTCTCTTAACATGAGAGGGTCATCTCCAACATTAAAAACATAAAAATCAAGATGAATTTTTTTTTTTAATATAGCTCTTTTACTTCTTAATCCAAATCATCAATTTTTTTATTTTTCAAAGTGAAAATAGAAGAACTAGGTAATGACAAAATATTTTGTTCAATCCTTTGACCCCAACTATTTTTAGAATCGAAAAGAAATTTATTTTCAAAAAAAAATAGCATCACCTGATTCAATAATAATATAATCTTCAAGATTAAAAAATCTATAGGTGGTACTATTTGAAGCATAACCAAGAAAAGTACAAGTATTAACTTTCTTACCCAACTTTGTAATCTTGGGATCCATTAGTCTCATAAAGGCTAGACAACCCCAAACTCTTAGATATTAAAGTTGGCTTGTGACCTTTTCACAACTCAAAAGGTGTTAGTTTAGTTTGTTTATGAGACACACGATTTAACACATAACATGCAGTCAAAATAGTTTCACCCCAAAAATTTAAAGGTGCACTTGACTCAATAAGTATTGCATTAGTCAATTCAATCAAAATTCTATTTTTCCTTTCCGCTACATCATTAGATGCAGGAGAATAAGGAGGAGTAGTTTCATGAATTATTCTCAATGATCTAATAAAAGAACTAAACTAATTTGGTTCATATTCACGACCTCTATCACTTCTAATTCTTTTTATTTTTCTTCCAAACTAATTTTTGACCTCGTGGAAATAAACTTCAAAATACTCAAAAGCATAACTTTTAGTTTTCATTAAGTAAACATATGTAAACTTAGAAAAATCATCAATGAGAGTGATAAAATATTTATTTTCTGCATGAGTTAAAATTTCTCCAAGTTCACAAATATCAGTGTGAACTAATTCTAATAAATCGATTTTCTTTCAACTTGAAAATGAGGAATTTTTAGTGATTTTGGCTTTACTACAAGCCTCATATTTTTCAAAATAAAAAAATTTAATCGTTGAGATTAATTCTAAACTATTCAGCATTCCAACATATCGATTATTTATATGACACAAAATGAGCATGCCAAAAATTAGTAGAAAAAAGCATATAAACAGAAGTAGAAAACTTTATTCATTTCAACATTCAATTTAAACATCCCATCATAAGCATACCCTTTTCCCACAAAAATATCCTTTTTCACAATTACATATTGATCAGATTCAATAATCTATTTGAAGTTTGTTTTATTAAGAAGAAAACTAGACATCAATTTTTTTCTCATAGGAGTATAAAGTAAATCTTTTAAAATTAATACTCTTTCAGAGATAAAATACAATTTGACATCTCCCGCTCCAACTACTTGAGTAGTGTGAGAGAATCATCAAGCATGATGGTTTTGGGTTGCTCAAAAGAAGTATATTTTTTAAACCGGTCTTTTTCATAACAGATATGACGGTTTGCACCAGAACTAGCCCACTATCTATCAATATTCTCAACTATATTTATGTCTATGATCACCGCCACAAAAGGTTCTTCGGTAATGTTTGTCTAATGTGTAGGATCACGTTTTTGAAATTTGCAAAAATGAGCAATATGTCCAATCTCGCCACAGACAAAGCATGGTCTCTTATCTTGAACTTATTGATTTTGTTCTTGAGTATTTTCATCATTATTTTTCTTTGGAGGTCTACCATTCTTTTTCTTGAGATTTTTCTTCTTAGGCTTCGTAGAAGCATTTTTGTTAGATTCAAGAGTAGCGTTATTCGAAGTAATTAATAGTTACCTTTGTTGTGGTGTTGCTCTCTTTTAATTGTAAACGTGCATCTTGGCCTCTTGCCTCCTCTTCTATGTGAATTTTCATCAACGTCTCAAGAGAGGTTTCCTTTTGTTTATGGCAGATAGGTTTTTGAAATTCCTTCCATGAAGGTGGAAGTTTATCAACTATGTCACAAACAATAAGGTTATCTTCAATTTTGACCTCTTCGGACATAAGCTTTCTAACAATCATTATGAACTCTTCAGCTTGATCTACCATTAATTTGTTGTTCACCATTTGAAAATGAAAATATTGACTAGCAGCATATTCTTTCACTCTTACTTCTTCGGTATCATACTTGCTCTGCAATGCTTTCCAAATTTTCTTTGCACTAGAGTAAGTTCTATTATAATAATCATAAAAATTATCAAATAGACAATTAAGAATATAATACCGACACTTGCAGAAATCATCATTGTATTTCTTTCACTTTCTCTTGATGAAAAATAAGTTCATCATTATCCATGGAGAGGATGTCAATTTTATTAGGATTCTTCTCAGTTAATACATAAGAAATATTGAGAAGACTTAAATTGCAAAAGTATTTTACCCTTTCACCTCTTGAAATGATTATTGTTGAATCAAAATGGCTTGTTAAGATCTCCTACCTTGACATCCACAGATTGTTTTCAACTATAGTCACTTGAAATCTCCTTGAAATTGTAGGTGAAAATTATAAAATTACAAATAACAATTAAAAAGTAAAAATGAAGAAGCTAAAAATCTTCAGGCTGAAGCGCGGATATCTCGCTTTCTTTAAGGAGATTCAAGCCTATTACAACAAAACTTTTCACCGGTCCAACAGTAATCTTCTTGACTTGTCTCCTCGAAGATACAACAGTTTAATCAGAAAATGGAACTCAACAACCTCTAGACAAGAGTTGAGTCTCAAACTCCACCAAAAAACACCTCCCTTGAACTAATTAGAACTCTATTTTTGACTAACTTTTTATACACTTTTTATTTTCTTATTATACTCAAAACAAAGGAAGACCATCATTCGTTATAGGTGAGGAAATTTTCCCTGCAATGTATAGGATGATAATAGAAAAATAAATAAAGTAGATAAAAGGCCTAAAGATTGCATAGTTTACAAGATATAATAAAAAAAATAAAGAATGAAATAAAATGAGAATTGAATAGAAAAATGACTCCGGCAAATTTTTTTATTTTTTTTTGCCAGACAAATATTAAAGTATTTAGCAATTACAAGTAAAGTTGTATCCAAAATGGATAAAAAGGCGGATGACATTTCATTAGGGACCTTCACTAATTATGGTTGACTAGACATATATACTCCATTGTATCCGATAATAGTTATTCATTATTAATTTAGCATAGAAATTAAAAAGTAATAAATAACAAAAATAATTTACTAAATCATTCTTATTAAATATTTCCTTCGTTTACTTGTAGTAGTCAAATCTTTATAATTTGATTTTCATTTTTACTTGTCACTTTTGACAAGTCAAAGTAGGACATTTTTTTCCTATTATACCCTCAATTTATTGTCATTAAATTAATATCCTTGAAAAATATAGTGGATAAATATTTTTTGGACCCTATCAATTAATAGGGGTAAAATAGTAAACTTATCATATTAATAATTATTTTTTTTAATAAGTGTGTCAAGTCAAAATTTGACAATTAAAAGTAAACGGATAAATATAAGTCATCTAAGTATTAAAAAATAAATATTATTTAATAACAAGAATAAAATATATACAAAATGATAAATTATTCATTAATTTTACGGAGAAGGGCCTAAAATGCCCTCAAATTATTGGAAATGGTACAAAAATGCCCTTCATCCACCTATTGGGCCTAAAATGTCTCTGTCATCTACCTTTGGGTCCAAAAATGTCCTGCATTCACTTTTTTAGCTCATTTCAAGGGTATAAATGAATCAAAAAGGTGAATGAAGAACATTTTTGGACCCAAATATAGATGACAGGGGCATTTTAGGCCCAATAGGTAAATGAAGGACATTTTTATACCATTTCCAATAGTTTGAGGGCATTTTAGACCCTTCTTCGTTAATTTTATAAACTGAACAAATACTATTGAATATTCCCAAAATAGTGTAGTGAATAAGTAAAGATAGACAAAGGAAGTATTATACTATAGTTATATGTCATTTTGAACATTATAATATGCCCCTTACAAAATTCTACAAAAATTCCCTTCTTCCACCAGAATCGACGACATCATGATTATCTATATCATTGTAGAGAGGTTGTTTGGTTCCTAATAGACCCTCAACTCAAGTAAAGCACATAGACACAAATATTACCATAAACAAAGCAAATAGCATGATTAATGATAGATATAAAGAAGTGTTGGGGACTCATGGACTATGATAACATGGAATAGTAGGGATTGTTTAAAGAAACACACGTTCTAAGCCAAAAATCCAGTGTGAATTAACAGCATAAAGTGCCACCAATTACCAACATGGTTTTAATTTATGATGATAAAAAAACGCAGGGAAATTGCAGCAATTCTTGGGTTAATAGATAAAGACGGCAATAACCAAACCACATCTACAAAGTGCTAGTAGCATGCAGTTGCTTCAAAGCCAACGTGATGCCTTAGATGCCACATCACGTATCATCATATATATACACGTTCATAAGGTTGAGTTTCAGTAAACTGTGTAGCTCAACTAGGTAACAGGAAAATACATTATGTTTACCAGACCCATATTAGGTGTCAGAAGTACAAAAACTAAAATGTCTGAAGCATGTATGTCATGGAACAAAGAAACGGTGCTAGCCATAAATCACATAGCTTCAATCATCTTCCTCATCTTCATCCTCCTCATCGTCGTCCTCCTCTTCTTCGCCCTATGGATTATCAAGCACTAGTAAGTCCCAATAGGAAAACAATGCAGCCAGTCTGACAAATGAGTCTGCTTGAAATAGAGATTTTCTTTTTCCCAATTAAAGTAGTACAGCACTTCCGGTAATGTATCCAAGTAGCATAGAGGACAATGTATAAATGTTTATACATTAATTAACTAGCTTCGTAATAGGTAAGACACTATATTGCTTGCCGTCTCAACGTTTATTAAGCAGATGACCAAATCACAAAACTCAAATCAACTCTATTATGAATTTAGCAATAATTTCATCGAAAACCACCAGCGTCTATAATAATTATCATAACATGCCTTTTCAGGCACAAGTTCTAGCTTTCTATATCCTTCAGAGTATATAAGATTTATTTTGCATCAAGCATTAACATCAACATTTAACATTGACGTCCTCAGCCTTTTTTGCAATCAAAGGTGTGCTTCATGCATCATTAAGGACAAAAAGAGCATCCCCCTTCCCCACCCCCAAGAAAAAGGCCTAAAGAAATATCTAGAATGATCAGTTAACATTGACCACAACAGTTTTCTCCAACACCCTCAAGGATGGGAGGACTGTGAGCCGACTACAGTATCCCCAAAAGAATGGGATACGTGAGCCACAATAGTCTTGTCAACATAAACATAAATCTATTAGATGCACTAATACAACCATCAAGTCAATAAAACACACTAGAATTCCGTAAGCTATTAATACCTGATCACTGTCCTCCACATCATCATCATGTGCCTCAGGCTTTGACCTTTCTTCCTTTTCTTCTTCTTTTTCTTCTTCTTCTTCATCCTCATCATCTGAGCTTTCCGCCTAATTCCATTGATGACGTGAAAAAAAGGAAGCCTCCCTTTCTAGCTCAAAGATCATATGAACCCTGAAAAGAAAACATACTATAGGAAGCTTACCTGCTTGTTGTTGTAAGCATTCATGAGCTTTCCATACTCGGCCTTTCTTTTCGCAGCTTTGGCTTCATATGGTGCTTTTTCCTTTCAACATATACAACCAACCTTATAAGTGACCTCATTACATTAAATATGTAGATTTTGTCCCAGAAAAAAGAAAGTAATGAATCTATCCTCCTTCAGCAAAATAAATAATGTTTCCACTGCCCTGTAGCTTGCATAACAATATAACAGTGTAGCATGTATAAAATAGTCATTGCGCCAGTTGACTACTTGGATCCCTAAGGATGAAGAATTACTTACAGCTGCACTCAAAGATTTCCATTTTTCTCCTCCAGCTTTCCCAACCTTTATTTATAACATTAATCCAGGAGGAAATCAAATTTTCAGAACAACTATTAAATGAAATAATGCTAATGAAATAATCATTAAAAGCTTACAGCTGAAACAGCCTTCACATTAGGATTCTCCTTTTTAAATGTCTTCCTGAATTCCTCACTGCAATAGCATGAATGATCATTTGTTGGTTACAGCACATAACTATTGATATGCCACAGAATCTAGTTAATTAAAAAAAAGAAAAACAAAGCCCCTACAGGAATACAAAGAAGGCACTGGGAGGCCTCTTAGGCTTATTAGGATCTTTCTTGGCCTTTTTGTCCTTCTTGACCTTCTTTTTGTCATCCTTCAATGTGGCTTTTCTCTTCCCCATCTTTCTGAAAATAAGAGAGACAAACATGATCTGTCACTAAAATACTCCTTTTATCACTATGCGATAACATACCGTCAAAACTAAAATCCGAGAAACTCCATTTCTGTATCCCAAAAGTTAGCATCAGCAACATTTCAGAAAGGTCTATGCAGCACTGAAACTCACATATAAAGCCAGAACAACAAACAAACTTTTAAAGCAGTACTCACCGGTCCTCAACAGGCTTCAACGCCGACTTTGTTTCTTTTTTCAATTCCCCTTTTCCTTTTCCACCCTTCATTGTAACTTAAAACTGCATAATCAAAAAAATCATCCCAAGTTAAAACCCAATCAATGTGCATTTTATCTTTAAACAATGTGATAAAAAATAGGAAGTTACAATTCATTTCCGATATACCAGAATGAATACACAAGACAAAACGAACGGCGCCAAATAAAACATGAATTATGCTCATTGTGCACAAAAAACATTGCTAAACAACCAGAAGAATTATAAGGAATCACAACAACTAGTTGTCCAACACTCTACTCAGATATCAGAGAAAAGATCCATTCTTTAACCAAAACAATTGACATTTTGTCATGGAGACGTTCGCATCAGAGGACAATAACTTACACACTCACACATACATATATATAAGTGATAAACTACTAAAAATCTAACAAATATTAAATTTTTGAACCCATAATCCTTCCAAGTATTCAATCACTTTGAAATAACTTAAGTCTCTATGTTAATGATCTCACGGTTCCAATTTTAAGTAGAACCGAAGCTACTTAAATAAATAGGAATAAAAGAGATTCACTAAAAATGAAAAAGTAAAAATACTTGTAAAAATGGATAAAAGATACATAAAAGAAAAAGATCTATCAAGAAGATTTCTTATATACCCAATTCTAATTAGGAGAAGAAAAAACCCTATTTGTAGAGCAAATAAACCTTCCAATGAAGACCAAATCAGCAAATTCATTTCATTTCCAGAGCAGTAAAACATGAACAAAAACCTAAATTAACCACAATGAAGAGAAAAAATTGAACCCAATTAAGTAAAAACTTCTGAAACCTAGAAAACTGTGGGTAATTGAACAAAAAAGTACTGATTCTACAAGTTTTTTCAAATACAAAATTGAATTAAGCAAAATTTTAAGAAAAAACTGTGAAAATCAACAGCAGCAAGAATTAATTGTTAATTTTACGAAGAGAAAACGGATTACCAGGAAGAGGAAGATAAGAAGCTGTGGGCAGAAGCAAAAGTGAAGAAAACAAAGCTGAGCCAAAAAGGGGAGAAAAGAAGAATCAAGCGACTTTAGTGTGACCGAATAACAAAAAACTCAACTCATCGGACCGGACCGGCCGGTTCTTTTTCATCTTGGATTTACTATACGGTAAGTTAGATTAAGGACTAAGTTATCCAAATATTATTTATTTGATATTTAATTATTTTAGGATTATTGTTTCATCTTTGATGTCGGATTAAAATAATAACATAATTTTGAAATAGCTATTTTGAATAAGTTACCCCATGATTTTATCTTTAACTAGTGCAGTGTACGTGCTTTGCACGTACGTACCACGTCAATTTAAAAATTATAACTTATTATTAAATAAATACAATATTCATATAAATAAAATTAAATAAATACGATTAATTTGATGCAATAGTTTAGTCTATTATAAAAGGCAAAGATGAAAAAATGAATTCAATTGCTTATATAGATATGTTAGTAGTTTTTGAATATATAAAGTAATAATTTAGAGTTGAATAATTAGAAGTTAAATAATTAACTGATTAAAATTTAATGTAACAAAAGATTTCTAAATATAAAAAGAGTAGTTTAATGTTTCCAACATAATTTTATTGAATTTTTTTCTTTTTAAATTTGTTATATTACATACTTTTATCAATAAAATATTTGATAGTCAAAATTTTAGTTAATTATTTAGATAGAATAGTCTTAAATCAAAAGTGAATTTTAAATATAAAGAAATTTTAATCCAAAAGTGAATATTGAAACTAAATAAATAAAAGATTAAATAATAAATTAAGAAAAATATAGTCTAAAGACGATTTTGTCTAAAGAAGAGTATTTTAATGAAAGGCAAAAGGTCCAAATAATATTTATAAGGGGTCTTCACATTTTTAATATAGTATAGACTAAACACAAAATATAGGTACAATATACAAATTTGTCATTTAATTAACTTGACCTCATCTAGCATACATGTCCTCCTACTTTGAATGTGGTACAAATAGACATTTAAACTTATACTCCCTCCGTCCAACTTTAGTTGATCCCTATTGACTTGGCACAAGCATTAAGAAGTAGTAAATGATAGTGGTAATTTTACCAAATCACCCTTTGAATATAATTAATGCAATATATTGAAAAATGTAATAGGAAAATAACTATAATTAATGACAAGGGTAAATTAGAAACTAAGTGTAAAATTATCTCTTGATTTGATAAACTGGGCAAGTATTGTTGGACATCCTAAAATAGTATAGGGGTCAAGTAAAGATGGACAGAGGGAGTATAAAGTTGAACAAATAAATATATACTCCCATCTTACTTGGCATCGTACATGGCAATTTGCATACTATGCATCATCCATTTACTTGTTCAACTTTATACAAATGTAGACGTATACTTATGCACATCAAAAATTAAAAGGACATAAATATTAGTTAGACCAAATTAAAAGATAATCCTAATTAAATTAACCTCAAAATTAGTTACTTTTTGTCCCTTATAATAAACGAGTCCTAAATATATTTTTGGCAGCATACATTGATGGACGTATTTGTTAATAAATTTTATTTAGACATTTGAATTATTATTATTTTTAGTTAAGAATCTAAATACAAAATAAATAGGGGAAATTACATATATATACAAAAAAGTAAAATGTTTACAAAAAAATAGCTCATGTTTTATTTACATAAAAAATAACCCAAAATCACCGAAACTATACATGACTATACAATATGGTTTGTCAAATGTTATAGAAAGTATACACTTCTATACAATGTATATTACTTATACATAGGTTATACACAAAATATACATTATGATACACAAATATACACCGACTATACATGTCTATATAACGAGGGCTATTTTTTTGTAATTTTTTAAGTTTAGTGTCTCTCAGTGTAATTTTACCAAATAAATACTCCATCTGTTTAAAAAAGAACACGAAGTTTAGGAAAAAAAATAAGACTTTTCAATCTTATGATCATAAATAAAAATTATGTTAAATATATTAAAATACTTTTTAATTTTGCGGCCTTAAACATGTTACGTTGAAATTAAAGTTATCTTTTTTTTTTTTTAAACAGATAAAACAAATAAACGGCGGAGTAGTTCATTAAGTTGGTTTAAAGCATAGAGTTGAAAAGATTGACATATTTTAATCAAGTGATTAATGTATTTACATCATAAATATTTAAAACTATACGTAAAAACTTATTTTAAATTTTTTAATTGAAACACTTTAATAAAGGCATTTTATCTTCAGATAGTCAATTAAAGTAGTTATAATTTAAATATCTAAATCGATACAAATTTATGAAACTGTCTATATATGCTTTCATTCTACATTATATCCCACGTTTAGAAATGCAAGTTGTAGTTAGTAGAGATTTTTATCCTCTCAATCCAAACTTATTATTAAAAAAAATAGTTTTTTCCGCACTCATCCGGATTGATATTTTACACAGAGAAAGAATTTAAAAATTAAATCACTTTCTTATTTTGAGCTCATAATGTATTTAAACTATCTAATTTGTAAGATTTAAATGAGAATTTATATCATATATATATATATATATATATATATATATATATATAGTATGTAACGTCCACTTACGTGACGCTTTCACATAATTCTTATTTTTTTTAAATAATTCAATATTTTAAAAATCAATTAAATAGTCCAACAAAAGTTATCAAAACTCAAAAGACGTTATTTCTGATTAAACGATACTTTAGCCTATCATAATCATCTGAAAAAGTCACAACCATTCAGAAAAACATAATCCTTCAAAAAAACTGTAACCCTTAAAAAAGTCATAATCTATCAAAAAAAGTCATAACTCTTTGAAAAAGTCATAACCATTCGAAAAATTCACAATTTTTTTAAAAAGTCAACCCTTCAGAGAAGTCACAATCATTTGTAAAAGTCACAATCATTCGGAAAAGTCACACATTTTCATAAATGTCACAACTCCTTGGAAAAGTCACAACCCTTTGTAAAAGTCAACTCCATTTGAAAAGGTCACAACTCTTCAAAAAAGTCACATTTTTCATAAAAGTCACAACTCCTTATTCGAAAAAGTCATATTTTTTCATAAAAGTCACAACTTCTTATTCGAAAAAGTCACAACTTTTCAAAAAAATCACAACCCTTTGGAAAAGTCACGACCCTTTGCAAAAGTCACAACTCTTCGAAAAAGTCACAACTCTTCGAAAAAGTCGCATTTTTTTGTAAAAGTTACAACTTTTTGAAAAAATCATAACACTTTGTAAAATTCACAACCCTTCGAAAAAACTACAAGCCTTAAAAAAGTCATAATCCTTCAAAAAAATCATAACCTTTTTAAAAAGTCACAACCATTCGGAAAAGTCATAATTTTTTTGAAAAAGTCACAACCTTTTAGAAAAGTCAGAACCTTTTGTAAAAGTAACATTCATTCGAAAAGGTCACAATTCTTCTGAAAAGTCATACTTTTTCGCAAAAGTCACAATTTTTCGTAAAAGTCACAACTCCTTGAAAAAGTCACAACCCCTTGTAAAAGTCACAACCATTCGAAAAAATCAACAACTCTACGAAAAAATCACACTTTTTCGTAAAAATCACAATTCCTTATTCTAAAAAATCACAACTTTTGAAAAAAATCACAATTTTTCGAAAAAGTTACTCTTTTTCGTAAAAGTCACTTTCCTTGAAAAATTCACAACACTTTGTAAATAATAAAAAAATTATTAAGTTATTTTTTGAATATAATATCTTGAAATATGTAATAAAAAATAATTATAATTAATAATAAAAAAATTAAAAATTAAATATAAAATTAATTACTTAATTTTATAAAATAAATAAATATTATTTAATATCTATTTTTAATATAATAAACAAATAAAAATAGACCAAGAAAGTAGTTTATATGCACTATTATTTCTTTAATTGTATCCTGACTTTTCAAAATATCTATTTTATCTTTAGCTACTTTTATCTTTTCACTTTTCTATATTTTATCAAATAATTCTTGTAAATTCGTAGTACTTTGAACCTTCTTTGGTAAATAAAATTTCTGCAGTACTTTATTTTTAGAGGTTGATTGGTCCATATATTTTATTACATGTGTTTTTATGGCATTTTAAGGGCAGCTTGGTAATTTTATTGTCATTTTTTATATTATTATTTTTTTTAAAAATTATATATATTTTAAAAATATGTATTAAAAATTATAAATTATAATAATTAATAACTGAAAATATTGAAAAGACAGAAAAAACTTGCTTGACTCTTAAAATTTTATCGTTGACACATAAAATAAAATAGAGAAAGTAATATATATTATTTGAAAACAATGTTAAAAGTAATGTAAATTTTCATAATTAACAACTTGAAATATTCGAAAACATAAAAATAGATTTGGTTGATATTGAAATTTTATCTGTACCACATAAATTGAGATAAATTAAAAACAGTGATATATTACTTTAAAAATATGTAAAATATAACAAAAATCACATAAATTAACAACTTAAAATATTCAAAATGCATATAAAAGTTTTGGTTGACTCTGAAAATTCTCTTAGCGACACATAAATTGAAAAAGAGAAAATAACATATATTAATTAAAAATTACCTGTAGGATATTACAAATTACAATAATTAATAACTTAAAATATTTAAAAGACATTAAAATTTGATTAACTCTCCAAATTCTATTTGTATCTCATAAATCGAGATTAGAAAAATATATATTAAGCTTATGTTGGCACGAAATTTTAATATTTTAATATAAAACAAATAATTTTTTTTATATATTATTATATAAAAAGACATCATATAATAACAATATATCAGGATGCACGGTTGTGGTAAATGTTGTCTATGGAAATTGAAAGGACTATGAAATTAAAGTTGTCAAACTCCCCTAATAATACAAATTATCCTTTCTTTTACTAATCAAATTTTAGTAATTACTTCTATTTCTTAATCTCTCCAAGCAAATACTATATATACTTATATTATGCAAATTTTACACTCCAGCAATGGGATAACATTTCCTAATCCTTTAAATAATAATGCAAAAATTTACAAGTGAAAACAAAACACATATATGTATCATATCATCATCATGTATAAGAAGTGTGAAAACAAATAATTCTTTGTTAATGTGTCTATTTGAGTTATTTGTTTCTACTTCTATATTATATAGGCCCATGAAAATATTTGTGAACATTTTAATTTAATCATTTTAAGGTAACTATTTATTAACATTCTTGCTTCAACTATTTGCTTATATTTCTTCAGCTACTTCGATAATGATTTTACAATATTAGCCTTAATAAATTATATTCTCGACTGTTTTAATTATGATTTTACTGTGTCATCCTAATCAATTATTTTAAGTCGTGTAAATACTAGAATTAGGATAAAATAAACACAAAATCATAAATTAAGTATTTATTTTTTAAACTAAATAAATAAAATTAAATAATTATTTTAATACATTTCGATGATTATACTTGTGTCAAAAAGAAAGTATTTGTTAAAAAAATATATAATATAAATAAACCAAATTTTATATATATATAAAACTTGAAATAATATAAAAAGTTCTATAGTAGGTCATAATAATTATTAATTTAAAATTTTGATTCGTGAAATTTCATCAATACCACATAAATTGTGACAAAGAGAATAACATAAAATGTAGAGACGATAAACAACAACAACAACATACCCAGTGAAATCTCACAAGTGGGGTCTGGAGAGGGTAAAATGTACGCAGACCTTACCACTACCTCAGAGGTAGAGAAACTGTTTCCTGGGAACCCTCGTCTCAAAATCCATAAACAGAATAACTACATATGAAAAATGGGAAAGGAAAAGAAAAAGAAACAGGAAAATCAACTAATAATAAAAAGTACATGGTAGTGTGTAAAATGATAAAAAAATCAACATATATATGACGAATAAAGACAATCCATGATATAAAAACGCGACTAATCCTACTACCGTACTATACCCCAAATCTAGACATCAACCTAATCCTACTAACCCAGATACTTAAAATTATATAAAATTACTATATGTCATAATAATTGTCAATTTAAAATTTGATTCTTGAAATTTTATCAATATCATATAAATTGTGACAGATTGAATAACATAAAATATAGAGACTATAAATTTAATAATTAACAACTTAAAATTTTAAATATATA
>JBCEWC010007775.1:0-20921 GCA_038996855.1 Solanum aculeatissimum | reverse complement strand
ATGCTCCACTTAAACAATTAGTGCTCCACTTAAAACAATTAGTGCTCCACTTAAAACAATTAAATATTCAACAAATTGATTTTTATATATAATTTTTTCAATTTCTATAATAAAGTTCGATTCTTCAGTGCACCGAAGTTTCGACACTCCTACACCGAACACTGAACTAAAGAACCAAATTAGTTTGATTTGGTTTGATATTTCGATTTTTCGATATTTATGCCCGCTCAAAACCAATTTTGTAACTTGAGTTATAATTGATAGTATATAATATTTTGATTTATAAATGATAAATGTAGAGTGTTCCATAATTTGAAAAAAAATAAAAATAACTATATTGTGTTAATTCTATAAGTTCTTTTTATTTTTTGGATATTAATTAGAAGAAATTAAACTAAACAATTATTAATTCCTAAAAACTTTGTATTATCACTAATCTTGGCCACAACTTCCCACAACCGTTGGATCTCTGCGAAAACATCATCGGACGGTAGTTGAAACCGGCAACATGGACACGTGTTCCTTTTTTTCAACCAAGGCAATATACATATCCAATGAAATGTATGATGACATGGCAATTTACAAACATCTCTTCCTTCTTTCATCTCTTCTTTACATATGACACATTCCCTCCCGCTGTCGTTGTCGCTCGCTTTAACTGAAGGTAGCGCGACCACTATCGCCACCGACGTTGCCACCTCCTTCCTATCTTTTCTTATAGTACCATCACCTGTGTTAGCAGAAGTTGATTCAGGATTTGATCTATATAAATTTTCAAGATTCTCACATATATTTTTTTAATCAGATAATGAGCGATTATTCAACAATAAATATAATATAAAGTGATTAAATTGGTCCTAGTTACTCTTTAGGGTAGAGTGGAAGGAGGAGGGCTTTCAAACACGGAAAAAGATCAAAAGAATTTGAAAGAATTGAATGAAAAGTTGTATGAGGTGAAATTCTACGACTGTAGAGTAGCACTTATCTGTCGACTTTTTCATTATCTCACCCCCAAAAATCAAATTCTACTTTATGTGAAGTTGCTAAAGTATCTACTTCTTAACAATAGGATGAAGGGGACCAAAAGGTCATACAATACAATTTGATCTATCATGTAATATAATATCTACGAATAAAACTCCTTATTTGTAACGTTATAAACAAAACTGGGGTAATTATTTGTTACTACAAGTAAAAATGACTTGATAATGTAAAAATTCGGGACGATTTCGATATACCTGCATGGGTCATGGCATTGACAAAATTCTTGCACTTTGCCAACAGCTCAACAAACTTCATTATGACTTCTCTATTGGAACAACTAATGCTAGAGAAATTTAGTGCATCTTTTGCCATGTATTGACAAATCACAACGCGCCACCTGTCAGGAACGCAAATCGAAAAAAAGATCTATTATCTATAGGTTTATAGTATATATATTACAAACTATCGAAGACGTTGTACCTTGATGGAGGGATATCGAGTGCTTTCGGATCATGTTGACGTAGTTCACATAGTATAAGGAGGAGGAGCACCGCGTCTAAGTCGCGGTGTTTCATAGAGGTGGTTGATGGTGGTGGAAGGATCGTATCGTTATGCATGAAATGAGTGAAAATAGCTAGTTTAGACAAAAGGTGTTTGGCTATTAGGAGAGATTTGTTGTGTAGAGAGAGAGAGTGAAGGTGGTGTAAGGTGAGAGAGAATAGCGTCGGAGAGGAGAGGAGAGAGAAGATGCGGTGGTGATGACGGTGGTGGAGGGAGGAGAAGTAAAGAGTTAGATCAGAAAGTTGATGAGATGTGAAGGTGGAAAGTGTAGCCATGATAATAGTTTCTAAAGGAATTTGATCTAGTTTTTCCATTATGGGAGATCATGTGATTTGGTGGTGGGAAAGTTATATATATATATATATATATATATATATGATCTCTTCGGTCTCGATTTATGTGGTATAGTTTGATTAAGCGCAAAAATATATGTTTGACCATGAAATTAGATCAGCTTTTGAAATTCAGATCTTCAAAATATTCAAGTTTTAACTTCAAAATCTATGATCAAATTGGAGCAAAGACTTTTGAAATCGTAGTTTAAAACAAGATTTAGACATTTTGTGTGGACAAAATCATCTCATTAAGAACAATAATGAGAATTTTACGAGTCGTTTGGTGTGAGGTATAAAATATAATAATTCCAAGATAAAATATATGATTATTTATTCCATGTTTGATTGAAGGTATTAGGCAGTTCTTGGATTATTTATTTAATCATTTTTGCCTTATGATAACTTATCCCGCAATAATTTATCCCGTTATTCCCATAGGGAGTAAATTTATTTATATTTGGTGTCACACAAATCTTGTAATGATGGGAAGCCAATTAACAAAAGTTGTTCTTGTAAACTTTTAACTAAAGCAACAGAAAGAGAAAGCAAAGAGTTCTATAAAAAAGGGAAAAAGGTAAAGGCAAAAGAGAAAGAGGGGCATGGATTGTTGGAACCAATAGTGGTGTCATCACTTTTAGACTAAAACTAGAGTAAACATAGCCAGTGGGAGGATTCACACAATCAATTGAAGATCCCAAGTATTAGTACTATTTTTTGGGGGTGGTGGGTGGGAGGTGGTTAGGGGATTGAGGTACCCCATTGTTACTCGATACCTGTGACAGTGGGAGGAAGTAGGTACCCCAAATATTAGTCGAGGTGCACACAAGCTGAACCAGACAGTACGTTTATCAAAAAGTAAATAATACAAGATGCATTATTAAGTGAATGTATTGGGGACAGAGATGTGGTTTTAGAAAAGCCTAGGGAGATGAGTTAGGTAGAGTAGAATGGAAGGGAATGACTGGGAATATTGGCCTTTGTCCAGAAGCATGTGTCCAGTTTATACAACTACAATAATTCCTTTCTTTTCATTATCTCTGTTTAACAACATGGTGAAAAAGAACAAGCAGAAGAGCAAAAAAATATTAATTTGGCCCATTCATGGAAAAATATGTACACACTTTGGCCCTACAAACAAAGTCATAATAATTTAGTTTGGTGCAAGTTATTCCCCACTGTAGCCTGCACTTATCAAGGGCTCTTGTCAATCCCTTTTTCATCTCTCACAGCTACTTTTTGGGCTTTGTGCACCTTCTTGTGGTAAAAGAATGGTAAATAATAGAACTTGTGAAACATACCCTGCATGAAAAGCTGAGATCTTTATACTTGTTAGGTTGTTAGAAGACAGCGCTTTGGATCACGAACTATGTGACAGGCATAAAGTGTCAGTCACTTGGATGAATGACTGTAATTGCTGGGATTGGCGTGGCGGTGCAGCAACTGCAATGAAGAATTTTTCGACTTTCAGATATTCGAGTAGTATAAACAAAGGTTGAGCAACTTGTGTAATTTAAACCATATAAGATAAGCGAATCAAATAAATGAGCATACTGATAATATCTTAAACATGTAAAAACGCCATACGAGGGAAGAAGCATAGATGGTAACAACCTACCCCCTACTTCCCTATGGAGGAAAAAGTAGAATATTCAACTTGCATCATAAAAAATTTTCTATTATTGGTGAACTAACATTACTTGTGATCATATGAAAGGAATCGTGGACTGGTCTCACAGAAGGTTAGTAGATGAAGCTCCTGCTTCAAAAATGTTCCCTATTAACCTAACAGTTGTAAGATCACATACTTCTAGGGAAACATAAAAAATCATCATAGAAATTGGAGTTCATACTAGTTTACACTGGTGTTTGTATGTGATACCTCCGTTAAAAAAGAAATCAGACGACACACATATACAAGCTGAAAGTGTCGAAGTCCATCAGAAAAGGTAGTTACTACTCAACGCATATAGTACGTTATTTTACCAACATACCAGAATATCGTGTGCTAGACCTCCAAAAGGACTTTCAGAAGCTGGAGATCCTCTCTCCAAAGCATTTTATCAACTGAAAGGCAAATATCTTTCCCAGGGGATCATAAATGTGTTTACATCAAAATACCGTCTGGTTTCAAATTATGCTTTTGAACACGTCTCTTCATTTGCCTGTTGCATGCTTACACCATATTTGAATTCTTTCTTGAGCACTTTTATTACTTGAAATGTTGTGTCTCGAGTTCCCACAGAATGGCTTCTTGACATCACTACAGGAAGAGTATTAATGATTGCTAAACGACTTTCAACTTCCTCAAGATAAACCAAATTCTTCTGGATAATGACACAGCAGAGGTGATGGCAACCCTGTAATCTTGTTTGCACGAAACCCACAAAACTACTTACGTGCAACCTCTTACTCATAGCAGCAGATTTGTCACATGGTTTCCTCCTTAAATTCATCCATCATCATGTAACCTTCATCCCTCATCGAACCAAGCAATCCTTCCAATACCAGATAAACCTCTCCAGCTTTTTCATTTGATTCATATGTTGCTACAAAGCTTTTTAAGCCTTGACATGTTTCTATCCAACTACTACCGGTAATTTTCTTCAATCCAAATTTTTTCATTTTCTTCCTGAGCTCCTGAGATTCTTCCCACCTCCCAGCTTTTGAATATAAATTTGCCATGATGGTATAGTTTCCAGTATTTTCAGGCTCTATTTCAAACAAATGACTACATGCAAATCTACCAACTTCAACGTCACCATATACTGAAGCTCCATTAAGTAATGCACCCCACACTCTTGCACTGGGTTCGATTGGCATCTTTCTGATGAAATCAATTGCTTCAGATAGCTTTCCTGCTCGACTTAGAACCCCTACCATGCTAGCATAATGTTCATCCAAAGGCTGAATTCCATACTTGCCCAACAACTCAAAAATTCTCCAAGCTTCTTCAATCAGTCCTGAATGAGCACATGCTGCCAATACAGCTGTAAATGTGACGGAATCTGGCTTTGTGCAATGACTTAACATCACATTAAATAGATCAAGTGCACCCTTGGCATCTCCATGGTTAGCATATGCCGAGATAATTGCCGTCCAAATAATGACACTCCTGTCTTTTGTGTGATAAAAAACTCGCCCTGCTGATTGTATAAACCCCAGTTTTGCATAGGCATCAATAACTCCAGTTGCGACAAAGATATTTTGATTACAGTCTCTCTTAATGGCATAGGCATGCACTTGTTTCCCTCCTTTTGCAAATGCTAGATCGGAAATTCCCGGAAGAATACTTGAGAGGGTCACTGCATTAGGTTGAACACCTGATAACTGCATCTCACGAACTAAATCTAAAGCTCGTTCATACAGATTATTCTGAACTAGACCTGATACCAGAGCATTCCAAATACTCAAGCATGGTTTCTCCATTTCATGAAAAAGATCAACAGCTTTATCAACAAATCCATGATTCATGTAGCCTGAAATCATTGCACCATATGTTATCTCATCCCGCTCACCCATCTCTTCAAAAAGCTCTCTTGCGTAGTCCAAGCAACCACATTTTGAATACAGCGCAATAATCGAGTTGTAAACTGAAATGTCAACTTCAATCCTGTTTTCTATAACATACTCATGAATTTCCGTACCTAAAATAAGATCATTCGACTGTGCACAAGCTTGTAGAACACTCACCACCGTAACCCCATTAGGTCCAAACCCTTCTAAATGCAGCATTTCTCTATATAATCCTTTGCATTCCTCATAAAACCCACATTGAAAATAACCCGATATCATTGAATTCCAAGACACTACATCCCTTTCAGGAATTTCATCAAACACATTTTTCGCCAATACCATATCACCCATTTTCGAGTAAGAATTAATCAAACCATTCAATACAAACACATCCGAATCAAACCCATTTTTAACAACATAACAATGAATCATCTTAACCATAACAGAATCCCCCAACACCCCAGAAACAGCTTTTAACACACAAGTCACTGTAAAATTATCAGGCTTCACATGGGGTGACTCAAAATTCACAGATAAAAAAGAAGAAAACAACTTTAGAGTTTCTACATAATAATTCTCAGAAGAGTAACCAATTAAAAGGGCATTCCAAGAAAACGCATTTTTCTCAGGTATTTCATCGAACACATGGTGGGCTTCTTTTAAATGTTTGGTTTTCGAGTAGAAATTGATGAGTTTAGAGGCAAGGAAGTTGTTGGGGATTGTTGAAGAAAGAACAAGACGGGCATGGATCTGCTTACCTTGACGAATCAAGCAATGTTCTTTGCATAGCTGTAAGAGATAACCATACAATGTGTAGTCAATATTAGTACAACTTTTGAGTCCATGGAGAAGAAGGAAGCTCTTAGAAGCTTCCCCTAGCATGGCTATGGGTGTTAGCTGATTTGATGAACCTCCTATGATTTGGCTAATTATACCTTTCGTAATTATAGTTACAGTAATAATTGTATATTTTCGTGCAATATTTGTATATATTTATACAAAAAAGTGGGCTTATATAAAATGGGCCATTTTTTCAAATTAAAATCACCGGCCCAAATGCATATACGGGGCCTAGAGACATTTTTGGCCCGCCAATTTCAAACATTGCCGGAGTAGCCGTCTCTGGTTCGCCGTCGATCTCTTTGCCGGCGACATCTCAGTGTAAGTTACCTCATTCTCTCTCTACAGATTCCATGCTTACGAAGGTTCTATCAGTTCCCTGCTCACACACTGTTAAATGCCGTATTTGTAGAATACGAACTATGAATTGAGCTGAATTCGTAATATCTTATGAATCACATATGAGCCGAGTAAAGTAGAGTGGATATAGAGGACTCCGACTCATTTGAGTTTGATGAGTTGTTGAACGATTGATTGATTGATTGTGGAATTCTTTCACAATGATAAAGATGCTAGGATCAATCCGGAGCTATGTGAATTATAGGATACAGTCTTGTTTCAACAATGAGCAGTCAAGTAATGATCATATAATCTATTTATGTAAGCAAAAGTTGTTTAAACAAGCTTTAGAGGCATTTGGGTTGTTAGAAAGGAACACATCTTATAATATGTATCCAAGCACGTATGCTCAACTAGTATCTGCATGCTCATCTCTTAGATCCCTGCAGTATGCAAGAAAAGTTCATAGTCATATCTTAGCATCAAATTATCAGCCAGACATGATTTTTCAAAATCATTTGTTGAATATGTATGGTAAGTGTGGGTCGTTGAAGGATGCTCGAAAGGTGTTTGATGGAATGCTTGAACGAAATTTGGTTTCTTGGACTTCGATAATTGCTGGATACTCACAAAATGGTCAGGAGAATGAAGCGTTAAATCTTTACTTTCAAATGCGACAGTTTGGTCTTACACCTGACCAGTTTACATTTGGAAGCATAATCAAAACATGCTCAAATACGAATCAGGTGGAGTTGGGGAAGCAGTTGCATGGCCATGTCATTAAATCGGAACATGGTTCCCACCTTATTGCTCAGAATGCACTGATTGCGATGTATACAAAGTTTTGTCAAATTAATGAGGCATTGACGGTGTTCTCTCGTATTAAATCAAAGGATTTGATTTCATGGAGCTCAATGATTGCTGGATATTCACAGCTTGGTTATGAATTAGAAGCTCTGTCCTGTTTCAAGGAGATGCTTAGTCAAGGGATTTACAAACTGAATGAATTCGTTTTTGGAAGCATTTTTAATGTCTGTAGAAGTCTTGCACAAGCAGAATATGGCAGACAAATACATGGTTTAAGTATTAAATTTGGGCTTAGTTTTGATGCTTTTGCTGGTTGTGCTGTTACTGATATGTATGCCAGATGTGGATGGTTGTGGTCTGCAAGAACTGCATTTTACCAGATAGGAAATCCTGATCTTGCATCCTGGAATGCTCTGATTGCAGGTTTTGCATACGGAGGTGACCCTGATGAAGCTATATCTCTCTTTTCTCAGATGAGAACTTTGAGTTTGACCCCAGATGATGTCACAGTCCGTTCTTTACTTTGTGCCTTTGTAAGTCCATCTGCTCTCTTTCAAGGAAGGCAAGTGCACTGCTATGTTATTAAGAGTGGCTTTGATTTAGAGATTTCCGTGTCTAATACATTACTTTCAATGTATGCCAACTGTTCAGATCTTCTGGATGCACATAAAATTTTCAATGAGATAAAAAACAAGGCAGATTTAGTCTCGTGGAATGCCATTCTCACAGCTTTTCTACTACAGAGAGATTCTGGGGAAGTCTTCTCATTATTTAAATTGATGCTTCTTTCTTCCAGTAAGCCTGATCATATTACATTAGTTAATATGCTTGGGGCTTCTGGAAAAGTAGCCTCTTTGGAAATAGGAGACCAGGTTTGTTGCTATGCCATGAAAAATGGTCTAAGTGAAGATATTTACGTCATAAATGCTTTAATTGACATGTATGTAAAATGTGGACATATGACGAGCGCTAAGAAGCTCTTTGATAGTATGAAGAACCCTGATGCAGTCTCATGGAGTAGTTTAATAGTGGGGTATGCTCAGTTTGGATATGGAGAAGAGGCTCTAGATCTCTTCCAGAAGATGAGATATTTAGCTGTCAAGCCAAACCAAGTTACTTTTGTCGGGGTTTTGACTGCTTGTAGTCATGTTGGACTAGTAAAAGAAGGGTGGCAGTTGTTCAGAGCCATGGAACCGGAGTTTGGTATTGTACCAACTAGAGAGCATTGTTGCTGCGTGGTTGACATGCTTGCCAGAGCTGGCTGCATAGAAGAAGCAGAAACTTTTATCAATCAAATGGAAATCGATCCTGATATTGTGGTTTGGAAAACTTTGTTAGCTGCTTGTAAGATACGTAACAATCTTGATGTTGGAAAACGAGCAGCAGAGAAAGTTTTAGAGATTGATCCCTCAAATTCTGCTGCACATGTTTTACTCTGTAACATTTTTGCTTCTACTGGCAGTTGGAAGGATGTTGCATCACTGAGGGGTCTGATGAGACAAAAAGGTGTCAAAAAGGTTCCAGGTCAAAGCTGGATCGAAGTCAAGGATCGGATCAATGTATTCTTGGCTGAGGACTGTATGCACCCAGAAAGAGACAGAATATATTCCATGCTGGATGAACTATGGCTACAGATGCAGGATGATGATTATTTGCCCATTCAGATTTAAGTTTTCAGGGTAAAACATTTGGATGAGATATGTAATTGATACACACTGCTCACACTGTCATTGTGAAGTTGCACCCTTACAGAATTACATTTTACTTATGCATGTGTTTAAGTTGTTTTTTGCTAGATATTAGGAGGTCTGGAAAGTTAACTATGCCAAAAATTTGCCAAACAGCTATCCAGAGGCATGCTTTACTAAAGATACACTGCAGCAAATAGCTGCCTGATGTTTTCCAAATTACAATTTGTCATCGTTTCATATAGAGATGTATTTTGAGTTCCAGATTGCAGATTACTGAAGACACCACGGAAGATTGCTGCCTATTTGGAACAGAGAAAGAGATGAAGATGAAAGATGGCTCTACTGCTTTAAAGGAGTGAATGAATCCCTCTTGGGAAGCTGTTTACTGTTATGACGAATACACAAGAAGCAGAAGTATGTTTTTATTATTTTCTGCATCACCGTTAACATCCTCATTTTCAGTCATATGTCTTCTTTGTGATGTTCAAACTGTATAGATTAACTGCCTGAAAAATAACAGCCTGGTGTTTGAAAAGTATCTTGGAGCTAGCAAGAAGATAACGAGGAGATTTTCAAGAGCTCACTGGGATTGATGAGCATGGTCGACGTGGCTTTGAGTTAGAAGGATCTGTAAAAAGAAACTTCCTTTCTTACAACACATGAAAGTTTGCAGCGTGCGAGATTGAGTCCACGAGAAAAGAAACTTCCTTTCTTACAACACATGAAAGTTTGCAGCGTGCAAGATTGAGTCCACGAGTCTTTACTATTCTTGTAGCCAAGGAGACACTTCAGGATTTGGTAAGTAGAGTTCTGACAGTGTTGTCACCAAGAAAAGTATTTATAAGGGCCTTGATCTGAATGAAAGTCGCAGAAAACTGTAGTCATGGGTAAGTCCACTCCTTTCTCAGTAAATGGTCACCATGTTGAGGAAGAAGATCTGCCCGAGGGAACCTTCATGCAAAAGTTTTGTGAAATTCGTTGAGTTCTCTGTTTACTGTCTGAAGAAAGGCCTTGGAGACACTTCCATAAAACTTGTAATTTTCTTAGACCTGAGGAATTGATGCAGTGTACCAACTAAAGCGGAAGGTTTGATTTTTGAAGAATCACAAGCTGTAATGCTCAGATCCGTTAGCTCCCTTGTGGTGAGGAAGTTAGCTTATATCTGCAGAAGCAGCTCTGAGTTACTCGATGCCTGATAGGCTTTCTTATATGCAGCTCCCGGTGGTTGTAAATCTGATATTTATGTGTAGTGGAAAAAATCTAGGGAAGCCCGTGATAACCATATTCTCAAAGTCCAAATGACCTCCTCACTACAATGTCTGGTAAGAGATGCAGCACTTAGATTCCTGGAGGCATAGGAATCAAAGCTGATATTGTTGGTTAGAATCGCAGTAAACTTTTGTGGTAAGGAACACTGTAAGTGAAGCTTTGGACCATTTGCTCTGAGAAAGTAATTGCTGCATAAGATTTAAATGGGTCTTGGCCTATTTTGATGGTCTTCCACTAAGAAACAGATTTCCAGTACGACAGTATATGGTTGGTAAAGAGTAGGCAGATGTCTAAGAAAAACGACTCTTAAATTTGAGCACTGCAGATTAGACTTCAGAAAATTCATTGCAACTTAAGGTATTTGGTGTAAACTGCAGCCGGCTAGGTTTGGAGGAGTTGCTTAAGGTGTTACAGGAGGAGATAACAACATAGGACTGAACCATTCTTAGGCGGCTATATGACTTAATGTCTTTGCATCGCTATGCTTTTGTGAGTTTTTGCCCAATATATTCTTTGTTTTGTAGTGTAATGGTTCAGCAATCTATGTAGGGATGTTATTAAAGATTAATACATCAGTTCTAGATTCCAAGACCCTTGATTATCCTAAATCAAAGTGGAAATTTCATAATGCACCGAGTACTAACATGTTGTATTTTTGTGGTACATATTAGTATTGATGTTTCTAGTGATACGTATAATAATATGACTAGAACACTTAAATATAAAAGAAACATTGATTTTCTGAGGCTCCAAATCACAAGATGACATGCCTTTGCTCTTTTACTAAAACACTACATTCAATTACCAGTAACAGAAATAAACATCGATTGATCAATCCCTAAATCAGTTATCCTACTTCGAAAGAACATCTGGAGCCCAACTGAATATCCTCATGCACCTTCGGTTGCATTTACATTTCTGTTAGCTCGTTTTGCTATTCCATTGCCTTGAAATGACTTGAGTGACTCCTTCAGGTAAGGAGTTCTGAGATTTTCAATAGATTCCCTACTTGGCACGTTAATTCTTTGCCTTCTCAGAGTTGAGCCTGATGGTTCATCAACCTATTGAGAAAAAAAAAAGAATGCATTTTAGTATCACATTCAAATGGCTGTAAAATTCTGTAGGAAGCTGAAAAAGGTCTTAGTTGAAGATAGCATGAGAAGAGTGGTAAAAGAATTAAGTTTAAGAAAACCAAAAGTTCTTATTAACAGATGACAATTAATTGGTAATTTCTAATTTCCTATTCAGGTATCTTGATGGAAATTCCACAAATGATAATTTCCATTGACGTGGTATTCTTGCTATACAGGAGAAGGAGTTGGTGCTGGATTTTCTAAGTGGAAATCCGTTTCTGAATGATGAAGAGGGAAAATTTAAACCATCCAAAAATACAGATTGTAATAGTATTAAGGTGTAAATTGACCGAGTATTAAACTTTTTAGTTCTAATGTCAAAGATCTCCGTTTATATTGCATAGTTTTCTGAGATTTTACCTTATACTCATCTCTCAATACTTTTCCTGCATTTTCCGCTATCTCTGATACTTCAGAGAAATGACTGTCTTTCATCTGTTTCATATCCTCAACATAAGGATGAATAGATGAACAGATCTTCTCACATTCATCATGATCAAGTTTCAGCAAATCTGCAGCAACTTTAACTCTATTAGTCTGCTGCAATAAACCTGAGTTTGTTCACTTGCAACATCAGAGGAAGAAACACTACGTATTCAGGCAACATACTTTCCATAACAAAAAGAAGATTCCTCTTGGAAATATCTGTTTCTTCTAGTATGGAAGTCACTGCAGAGGAAAAGTGAGTGCTGATCTTTCCATTTGATTCCATTGCACTTCTGAACATATTGAGGTAAAAAAAGGGAAATTTTATTAAGTCCTCAGATAGTGGTCGATTCATCTGAAATGATTACTTACTTAACAATGTGATCGATTGAGTTGATAGTTCTTGTTTCTTGGCAAAGAAGGGATTCTTGGGCATTTCTCCATCCATCTTCAATCCCCTCTGATTTTGTCAAGCTGAAATTTATGATAAAATATTGTAGCTTTATTAAAGGTATACAATACAAAATACACCTAAGTTGCTCGGACTCTCCAAAAATGTTGCCGCACCCGTGTTGGATCCTCCAAAAATACACTATTTTTGGAGGATCCGACACGCACCCGTCGACATTTCTGAAGAGTCCGAGCAACATAGAAATACACAGTGCAATATTATAAATTTATATCATCAGAAACCAACTCAACCAGCAATCAACGTCTCCTGCTAGGCTACTCTTCCAAAATTCCAATCTAGTTGAATCCTCAATATGGTGGGCTTCTGTGCTTTCAATGTAGTTTGTCCACTCTTTATAGGCAGAATTAGCACAACCTTGTATGCCTGAGAACTCAGCATTTAGATTTCTGGTTTTGATATTAGAGCACTCTCTAAGGTCATTGACTGCTGTTTGAACCTAAAGAAAAGAAGAAATGGAAGTGTTTGATAATATTTTGACTGAAAGAGATAGTCGTGTAGTAATTTCATGCTTGTAAGAATTAGAAAATCCATGAAAAGGCTTTGATATTGATATGAATTCCACACACTATAAACCTTCATGGAATAGCATTCTCAAGCTGTGATTATTTAGTATGAGTTCTAATTATTTAGTAGATAAGCTTTGGCGTAACTGGTGAAGTTGTTGCCATAGGACCAGGAGGTCATGAGTTCAAACTATGGAAACAGCCTCTCTTGCAGAAATACAGGGAAAGGCTGCGTACAATAGACCCTTGTGGTTTGGTCTTTCCACAGACTCCGCACATAGTGGGAGCTTAGTGAAAACCGGGGCTGCTGCCTAATACCATAAAATGTATGTACAAGTTGCAATGAAGCAGCACATACCAGCCTTTTCTTCTTAGTACTGGAAGCTGATATAAGCTCTGCAACTTTTTCTATCAGTTGTCGTTCTTCACTTGCAGCCAGCTCCTACAAAATCAATTCGAAGGGTGAAAAGAAACCAAGATCGACTTCATCATTTCCAATGAGGGTCTGGAACAACAAATAAGTACCTCAAACTTCTCCTTAAGGGTAGAGAGTTGCTGATCATTAATTGATCGTGATTTTTCATCCATTAGTCTCAATTTTGAAATATTTGTATTCAAGGTCTTGAAAAAGTTGAGGAGAACTTTAGAGGTTATTTGAATTTCTTGATATCTTCTTGTTTGGTACTGATGATGGAGAAAAATAAGCAGAGTTAGATGCACAAAACTAAGCATATCTGAAAGAAAATTTAGCATGCTTATGTACCTGTTGTTCTTGTCGCACAAAAGCATTTATCTTCACCTCAAGTTCCCTAATATTACCTTGCAGACCGTTGAGTATAGCATAAACATCAGCGGAGATCTTTTCAACAAGCTGCATTAGTATGCAGGCAATTGAGTGATGAAAGGTGGAAAGAAAGTAACACTGACTGAAAGAAGTATCTCCGCTTACATCCATAAAGGCAGAAGAATGCTTTGATATTTCTGAATTCACTTTGCTAAAAGCTAGCTGAGAATTTTCATGTAGTTCTTGGGCTGGAACAGCTAAACTCCGGATATCAGAGCTACACTTGTCTTTCAGCTTCTGGAGCTGAGCCTTCAATTCATCTGTAGCCTGTCCACAAATTCAAGATTAGATCAGTTCCATTTTCAGGTCACAGATTATCAGAGTACCATATGTCAAAAAAAATTCACTGTACCCTTCTTTTAATAGCTAAGAAGGACTGCGTATCTCCTAGTATTGCATTCAATTGTTGCTCTTGTTTGGTTACAGAAACTGCTGTTTTTCTCTTTAAAATTTCAAGCTGCTGAGTTAATTTGTTGCGAAAGCTTTCCACAAGGATTCTGTTTCTTTCCTCTCTACTGTTGCCTTTCTCTGTTTTGTAAGAAACGTATGTTGGAAGAAGAAAATGATCTTAACTAGATAAAGACTAAAGACCAGAAGAGAATGTTGTGCTGACCAATTTTGGCGAACAAGCTGGATATCTCTGATTCTGCATTCTCTACTTCAGCTCGAAGCTCAAGTGCTTTATCAGCCAGTTCCTTTTCTGAATAATCAGAGGTAAAATATGCAGATTTCAATAATTCAAGAATAAACTTATTTCCAATGAGCCACTAATGGATATATTTTTGTTCCTACATGATGTAGGATTCAGGAAAGCTTTGGGTTTGGGTCATCTTTGTCTTTCAATTAGATGTTTGGGACACACTTCTTACCAGATTTAATGAGATCGGATACTAGATAATCTTTCTCTTGAATCATTTCTTTCTCTTGACTGTTTTGAGCTTCTAGATCATTGAAAGCTTTTTCAGCTTTCTTTAGTTCTCTCTGCCATAAAATAGAGGCTGGAAAGTTTAGTTATATTCTAGGTTGTAGCTATCTTGGTAAAAAAGAGACAGATAGTAACTTGTTCAAGTAACATCCTACCTGAGTTCTCTCAAGTTGTTCTGTTAAATCTGCTGTCAGTTGTCGCTGATCATCATAAAGATCCTCAAGCTCTATCAGTTTCTGCTCAGAATGTGTAACTTCTCAATTATCTTGGAATAAATTAGGACTTTCATTAGCTGCATACAGGATAGACCAGGTGATACTTACCTTGCTTTTGGACTCTAAATCAAGTTCTGTGAACTTTAGTTTCTCAACTATCGCCTAAAAAGGAGAAAAAAAGACAGGCATTCGAGCAATAAAGTTTGTTACTATTTTACAGATCAGGAGTAACAGCACAGATATATTGATGTTAATAGCACCTTCTGAGCTGCCTCTTCTCTCAGGTAACGATCATGTGGTATGTAGATTCCATTCTTCTCCCTCGTTGCATGTAATTCTGCAGAGAAAGTAAGAGTGCCTACTGTTATAAAGTGCATGCAACTGCATCCTGCATTCACGCATGGTCTGGGGAAGGGCAGCACCCAAAGATGTGTGATGTAGGCATCCTACCCTGATGCAAACATCAGTGGTTGATTCCGGGGCTAAAACCCTTTATCTATAGGCCAGACAGAGACAAACGGTATTCCTTTAATGCCTACTGTTATAAATGCCACATAAATTAATAAAAATTCTTATTTTACAGATCTCATTTTAACCTTGCTTTAGGTAGTCCATCTCCACGTACAAATCTTTGATCAGGGCAGATTTTGTCACCTTGTGGTTGACCTGGAAATAGAACTTGAGGATGAAATATATGTGGCCATCTAAAATCAATTCAAAAACAAATTTCCAAAAAATAAAATTGACTACCTCCGGCCTGTTTTTAATTTGCTTGGCACGATTAGCATATTCAAGAGTACTGAGAGTCTCTTCCAAGCACTGGATGGACGGAGAAACCGTGGCAATTATGCATGTCTTTGTTTTTCCTCCTAATGAATCCCTCAAAAACCTTGTCAACTTGCTATCCCTGATATCCCGAGACTTATTTACAATGGTTGCTTCTATATTATAACATCTGTTACAATGTACGTATAATGACTGAACGAGTTCTCTACCTGTATGGAACATGTCCAGAGTGATCAACCAAAGCATTGATGACCCTGCCCAAGGTAAGCAAGCTCTTATTTATCTCACCAGCCTCTCTTGCTCTTCCCTGGATTTTAGAAAAGTTCATGTGATTACGACCCTCGAATCTCATTATAATAAACTGAACGATTTAACTTTTATGCATTGACAATGTAAAGAACTTTATACTATCAGTGCAATTTAACTTGTTGTAGCAGGTTGCCTGCTTTATTTTCCAGGTAAGTAAGTTCCACTTATTATGAGATACCTGCAATTATCTTTCAAGTGACATAATATTGCATTTTATGGAAGTTAAACTCGGTTTTTGAAATGGTATAATAACTAGTTTAGATTATTCTGAGGAGATTAATTGACCGGAGAAGTTCCATTAGTGTACCTCTTTTGCACCAGAGCGTAAAATGTTCTCGGATCCAGCTAGGTCAACAAGATTCAGTTTTCCACACTTTATCAATTCTAGTCCCTCATGTGTACATTCCTTAACATGTAAGGTGATGGAAAATATTGAATGAGACCTATTGCTTTGTTTATTAAGAAGCGTCTCAGCTGTATGCTTATTTGCAGAGCCTTTCTCCAAAATTTTGTATACTTCATCTGCAGTTGATACCGTCACCTCTTCTAGACCTCTAATGAAAACTGCGCCTTTTCCATCCTCCATAAGGGCTAATTGCTTTTTCTGCTTCTCATCTATCGGTTTTGATTCCTCGTCCAGGGATAGAAGATCTGTTATTTCCTCATTGTAGATCTCTATATATGCAACTTTCATAGTGTACTCAGCCTTTTGGGACTCCAAAATATCAAAAATTTCCTGGACTGCTCTAGGGATTACTCCGGCATTCTTGTGAAACTCCCTGTTCTACAAGCATCAACATTGAAAAAGAATATAAAAAATAACGAGCTAGCAAAATCAGGGACGGAGCTACAATATTAGTTAAGGGTTCTGATGAACCCTTAGTAACTCAAATGAGCTACAAGTTTAGAACTCATAAACATCAAATCCTAGCTCCGCCTCTGTCAAAATGGCAATAACATTTGAGGGGGAAAATGCAGAGAGAATCGGAGAAAACCTTCTCTTTAATTGCTTCCCCTTCCATTGTGTAAGTTTTTCCTGTTCCAGTTTGGCCATAAGCAAATATAGTACAAGTATATCCCTCAAGAGCCTCATTAACAAGAGGAGCCACAGACTGATCATAAAATTCCTTTTGCTGAGATGATGGACCACAAACCTAACAAATATTGTGGCATTAAAGGGGTTCAAATCAACGTTACTACACAAATTTTCGTAATAATGAAAAAGATAAACAGATTAAACTTAAGACACATTGTAAGAAGATAACCTTATCAAAGAGAAAAGTTTTGTTTATTTGCTTAATAGTTGTGTTCACAGTTACAGTGACTTCTTGTTTCAGCTCGTCGCATGAGATCACCAAAGGGCCTTTCACCTTCATTTCATCCTCATTTGGAGGCCTGTAACACAAAAATGTCACTTCCTGGTAAGTCTCATTGGTAACTTGATCAGTTGATCCACCTACACGTCTTGCTTATAGTTTTATATAATTCTACCCTCTCAGTAACAAATGATCGTTTTGCCATAGGCTGCCAACCAGCATAATACATTGATCGAAATAGAAAATTTAACTTGTTCATACCTGCAACGCAATACAACTTTCACATTTACTCCTTTTTCATCACTTGATCTCAATCCTGATCTGCTTGTTCCTTTTTCAGTTGATGACCAGAGTGTTTGAGACATCAAGAAAGGAGTTGGACTCCCTCTTCTTTGATGATTCGATTTCGGAGTATCCATCAACAATTCTTCTCACAGGGCGGAGCACACCTTTGGTACTTCAATAATGCGAGCAGTTTGATCGTGACTTCTTTTGCTTCACCTGATTATGTCGTCAGGCCGGCCAGCCGGCTGGCCGGTGAGATATTACAAGGTTTGGATATCTAACACTTTCTAAATTTTGATTACAGAAAACAACAAGATTTAGTTTGAATATAAATACAAAAACAAGAAAAAAAAGAAACAGAAAAATTAATCTATTGGCGTTACACTTTTCTTACATAATAAAGAAGTATTTTTTCTTGATGAGCTTTAACTACTTTATTGACGTTTTGAGTCATTAGTCAATGAAACGTTTGGGAAAAAAAGAGATTAACTTGTGTAAAACTTGATCTCCGAGAGCTCGTACACCCTCAAAATTAGTCGAGACGTTAAGAGATTCAGACACCGGAGCGAATGAAAAAGACATTTACTTGTGTTTTGGACTTTGTTTAAATAGAGAAGAAATATATAGTCAATAGAAAAGATTGGATGGATTACAATTTGAATTTTTGTCATTTTGCTACTTTATTGGTAGCATATTGTAATCATTACCTAAAAAAGTTACCAACTTTTTATGTATTTAGCAAGTTGTGTATATATATATATAACAAAGTTTTAATATCGCAATTATAAATTATCATCATCAACTATCACAATATATATATCAGCAACTAGCGTCATCATTCATAATCACCATTAGCTATTACTATTATTCATCGTGATTATTAATTGACAGACCCAACCACCATGATGAACAACTATTTTTAATTTCTACTATTACCATTAGCTATTATCATGACCATTACCTACCACAATTCTTGATTAGCACCCACCATAAGCATCATTATTTAGATCTTGCAAAATCAAATAATCTTAACTATTTAATATTTAATGTAATATCTTAATATTTAAATTTTTAAATATTAATACACATCTTAATATTTAAGTGTTCACTTAAATTCAATTTTTTTAAAATTTAATAAAAATAATATTTAAGTGTGCTGCTATTGACTTGAAGACAACTCTACTTTTTCAATGTTATTATCTCGTAAAGTCACTTTCTTAATTGATAAAATTAAAATTGCGATGAAAGGTGACTTTACTCTCTCAGTTTCGTATTAACTTAATTTGTAAGATAATGCATATATATTAAGAAAAACATTTACGGACATAATTTAAATCATACTTTCCACTATTATCCTTTTTGAAATCATAAATGTAGCTTTGCAAGTAGTGTAATTTATCTCCTAGAAAATATAGAACTTCAATAAATAAGAGGGCAAACATGAAAAAAGTTTCAAACATTATCTTGAACTTCGACCAACTCAATTATTTTGAACAATAAAAAAAACCCCAAAAATTAAGTTAATAAGGAACTGAGGGAGTAACTATCAGTTGAGTATTGTATCAAATAATCAAAAGGTGTAAAAGGGTAAGCTTGAAATATACAACAACATCATACCCAAAGTAGGGCTCGACGAGAGTAGAGCGTATTCAGAACTTACCCCTATTTTGAGGAGAACTTTTATCATTTAAAACTAGTTTGGTCATAAAAAATAATCAAAATAAAGGAGGTACTTATAATATTTGAAACCATAAGTGAACTAAGGGATCGTTTGGTTTGAGCAATAACGGATAAAATATTTTAAGAAATAGTTTATCTCATGTTTGGCCGTGAATATTAGCTAAATTCAAGATACAAGTTAATATCAAACTCAACAGAAGAGGAAGTTATAATATTTGAAACCAGTGAACTAAGGGGTCGTTTGGTTTGAGGAATAACCGATAAAATATTTTCAGGATTAGTTTATCTCATGTTTGGTCGTAGATATCAACTAAATCCAAGATAAAAGTCAGTATCACACTCAACAGAAGAGTTTGACTTTCTGGTGTGATAACTTATAATCATGTTTCAAGCATATCATTAGCCATTTGACTATTTGGCATCTCCTTTGAACCAATAATAATAATGATCCTTCGGGGTGGCCCAGTGATTTAGGCATGGAAACTGTGGAATGAAGGGAAGATACAAGTTGTTCACCTTGCTCTAGAAACTCCATTTCTATTTCTAATGTTGAAGGACGTTAGACACTGTCTCGGAGAGAGGCTTAGTGAAATAGACATGTCTGTGAAGATGCGGACAGAAAGACCCTTTGACTATTTCGTGTCACATAAGATCTTTAAAGGGAGAAGCTTTCTCTAACAATATTTATTTTTATTTTCGAGTTTGAACCTAAGATATCTGATCAAGAAAGTATGAAATTTATTTTTTATCTATAAAATATTTAATAAAAATTTAATTTTAGATCATTAATTTTATTGAGCCGTCCTAACATCAAATTTCAGTATTTTCGTGTAGTTGTTTGTTGATAAAATATTTTATTTATTATTTTACTGCGTTTTTATTAAAGTAAATTATTGAACTAATTGGAATTACTTGTTTGTTTTGAGAAAGACTTGCATGTTTGGCCAGTCAAAATTACATTATTTTGGTGTAAGTAAGGGATTAATTAACTTAATTAGAAAATTAAAGAAGTCAACCATTTGGCTTTGACACATGAGGTGGCGGATTTGGCTAGGTAACATAATGAAAAAGTATCGATCGTCATAGTTCTTTAATTATGGGATCGACTCTTGGATTCATATGCAGGACTATATTGATTAATGATTACGTTTACTTAGCTTATAAATATATCAATTTCATGATTTAAAAAAAATAAAGAATCTATGTCTAACCTCGCACTAATAATTTAATAGTTTGACTTTCATACTCTGAATCTCGTCCACAGACACAAAGATAACATAAATTTTTTGGGTGGTAATAGTAATAATAATAATAATAATAATAATAATAACAACAATAATGATAGACGTACATTTAATTCCTTCACATCTTAGGTAGGAGATAGATTTGATTTGATCTGACCCGACCCACTTGTCAGGTTTAAATTTTAACTCCTTAGACCTATAATATGAGAATTTTTATTTAATACTAGCAACATGTACGTCATAAATTATAAACATGTTTTAGTAAGGACGTTGTCCGACATAGTTGCCTACAGGATCATAGTTGCAAGAAATGAACCACCATCCATTGTCGCAACGAGCCCGACCACAACCTAGTCGGACCGAGTTGCGCCAGACTACTTGAGTATAATGTCCACATTGTTTCCCACTAGCACATTGGTTGGTGGCATAATTGTAGTCAGGTTT
>JBCEWC010007774.1:0-20921 GCA_038996855.1 Solanum aculeatissimum | reverse complement strand
TATACTGTCAACTATTTAATTAAAATTTGGAATCAAAATAGTTCTGCCCAAAAAATAACAATACTAAATTATACTATCAGCCTTTTAACCAAACAAAAATTATCAAGAATTTAAATAACATTTGTCAGTTAACCCCAAACAAATTATCCACCAAAAAATAGATCATTGGCAAAATTCAAAAAGTTTGGTATCACTAGAAACTATCAACTTAAACCAACTAAAATACTAACTATATGAGTTAGAAAACTACAATGTTTGATATCATCCAAGAGACAAAAAATAAGACCAGCTATGAAAATACCAAATAAAATATCAACTATACCAGTGATAATACCAAGATAAATACCAAATTATCAAATAAAAAATAACAATTTATATATCAAACTATGACACCACCTTTCGGACCATCTAGGTTAACAGTTTACCAGGAAAGCACACATGAAAAACCTACAAAATAACACAAAAAAAAACTACCAACTATAATAGGGTTACATCATCAATGACCTATACTGTCAACTATTTAATAAAAATTTGAAATAAAAAAATTGACCAACTTTGATTGCAGAATTTGTTCAGGTAAAACGCATACCAAAAAATGAAAATACAGTCCAAATATATACTATCATCCCCTAGAAAAAAACATAAATTCAATGACAATGCTATCATCAATTTTGACCATCAAAATAAAAAACCTAATAAGGCAAATTCAAACAAGATGGGAAAATTGATATTACGTACCTTTGAATCTTGCATCAATTTTCTACCCCTCCCCTTCTTGGGCTTCTTATCTTTTCGATTATCAACTTTATCTCCAGCATCAACCTTAGACTATGAAAAAATTAATTATAAGGATAAAATTAAAAATGGTAAAAGTTTGCTGTCATATGTAAAAAAAAAAATCAGAAAAAATTACCTTTCATCTACCATTTGTAAATTTAATTTCAGAAAATCCTATGATAGTGTGTGTAAAATTGATGCACAATAGTGATGGAATTTGAACGGACACTATCAATCTTGCACAATATGTTTAATAAGAGATGAAGAAAATATGTAGAAACTTTGCAGCAAAAAGGAAAAAAGGAAAAAGATTTAAAATACTTTAAAAGTTTAAAAAGTAATAAATGTGTTGTCAAATCTCAATAAATTTTTTATTGGAACAAAAACGGCAGAAAAAAAGATAAAAAAACAGGATTTTTGACTAATTCCCAAAACCATTAAAATAATCATTTAAAAAAACAAAAAATAAAAAATCTAAAAAGTTGACATAGATGTAAATATAAACTTAAATCTGTAAATATTCCTAAGAGTTCACATGGTTGGTAATATAGGGTCTTAAAATGTATATTCTTGTAATTTTTTCTTTAATATAGTATAGATATAGATAGATGTAATAGCCCATGGAATTACTTAGCTAAAACTAACTGTCATATTCATAATATTTTTTTTTAAAAAAAAAGGTCTATGAAAAAACTTCAACTATTGCAACAAAAATAATTGGGAAAGACATTAAAATATGTTGTATGTGTATTTGATACCACTACTTAAATGTTGTAATAAATGTGTACATTTCCCCTACCTTGAAAATATTTTCAATATATGAAAAGTAATTGAAAAATAAATTAATAAGAAAATTTCAAATTTTAGAGGGAAGGGTAAAAATATCAAAAGAAAGTGTGAATAAATCTTTTTGCTATTGTGGTCAAAACTAAATTTTGTGGCCAAATAATATTTCCATTAATCCCCTGCATTTTTCCTTCTTATTTTAATGGTTTAAAAAATCATAGATTTGGGTGACATAAAATGTGGAACTATGCATGTGAAGTGGCGATGAATGTCAACGGGGGACCCTTTTGGGCTTGCTGTTCCTACGCTATAACAGCTAAATTACCGTTTATCAACGTCAATATTCTACGGTCCATCCCCCAAAAAAAAGAAAAAAAAATCTATTCTAGGATATATACATACATTCATTACCAATTTGTCTTCCTTAATTGAACTCAGAAAAAGAATATAGGATTAGTCAAAACAAACAAACATGTGGCATGCATTCTGTTTTCTAGGATACCAATACATGATTTGACTGTTTCTACTCAGCCAAATTGCTTTTGAGGTCAAAGTGGGGTTGGCCAAAATCCATCACGTTCACACTCTATAGAAGAAGGTTTTTTGAGTTTTGGAACTTTTTTACGAATTGATTTCGTGTGAAACCGACCAATCTCATGCTGGACTAAAATTCTAACTATTGCGCTATTTTTATGTCATGCTAGGCCCTACGGGTAATCAATTATATGTGCTACTCTCCTACAAATGAAAGCGACAACATTACCCTTTTATTCTCTTCCTTCACTTTTAGTTGTTAAAAATATTTTAATTTAATTTTTTTATTTTTACTTGTCATTTTAACAAATCAAGATAGAATTAATTTTTTCTTATTATATCCTCAATTTATTACCATTGAGTTAATAACTTTGAAAAATATAGTGAGTAGACTCTATCAATTAATAAGGACAAAATGATAAAACTTACTACATCAGTAAATGTGTCCAAGTCAAAATTTGATAGTGAACGGAGAGAATATTAATAATACAAAGTAATGTCATGATATATTTTTAATTATAAACTTTCAAAGTTACTCCCTCTATCCTAATTTATGTGATGTAGTTTAACTTGTAATAAAATTTAAGAAAGAAAGAAATAAAGACTTTTGAAATTTATTGTCTAGATAAGTCCGAGATATTTGTATGACTAAATCATTTCATCAAGGATAAAATGAACATTTTAAAAATTAAATTATTATTTAATATAAAAATACATCATTTTTTTAGGAACTCGATGAAAAGTAGAGTGACTCGTATAAATTGAAATAAAGAGAGTACTTTTATTCTCAAGTTTGATACAAAATCTAACAATACACCATATAAATTGTGGGGCTTAAGGAAGGTGTGAATTAGAAAAAGTGTGAGAACTAAGTGAAGGAAAAACGAAAAGACATTTTCTCCTCATTGGTACAAAAAAAAAATTCAAATGGAGGAGTTTAGGCAATACTCCTAACATATATATTTTCCAAAAATAATAATTATACGGAGGAGGATATAAACCTTAGCCTTAATAGCATTGTGAAGATCGATAAAATCAACCTTTAAAGACATTTGAATGCAACAAAAAAAAAAGTTTTGCTGAGTATCCTTGCTACCGATGGTACGAGACTCATCTAAGTAGCTATATACTACATATAAATTTTTAATCACCAAAAAAAAAAGCTCATAGTAGTCAACGAGCATCAATAGTAAACTTGTTCTTCTTCTTGAAGCTAAAATTTTCAGGTCCATCATATTCAATCTCCAATGAATCTCTAACCTTTAGTAGTAGGAAATAGGGTTGTCAAAATGGGTTAACCCAACCCTAACGGGCTAGAGAGTCAAATGGGCTAGGATGGGCTAACCCTTTTAACTAACGGGCCTATAAAATAACAACCCAGCCCAGCCCTACGCAGGCCACAGGTTGGGACGGGTTGACCCTTCAACTATAATATGGACAATATAAAGTTCGTTAAAGTCACGAATTTCATTTCTCTGATTAGTATCCTAATTTCCAATCTTAATAGATCTAAAATTGCACGAATTTTGTAATTTATTAAGTAGAGATGAAGAGATGATTAACGAAAAAAATATCCCAGAAATATTATGTATATGAATAAACATAACGTCATAGCCCATAGGTATTGTTCTCATTACTACTTGGTCATATTTACCACTAATGCATAATATAACTTGGAAAATTTACATATCTGACCATCTAAAATTCCACAAATTAAGCATTAATCATTAAAATGAGTTTTGATAAATAATTAAATATATAATAAATATTTCTAAAATTCGCGGGCCACGGGTTGACCTTTGAGGCTCACGGGTTGAGCCTATGAGGTCGGCGGGCCAAACTAGGCGAGCTAAAAAGCCTCGTTCATAAATGGGCTAAAAATATTTAGCCCAACCCCCATTTAGTTCAAGGGTTGGGTTGGGCTGACCTCACGGGCCAAACCCTTAGTAGGAAAGTAGTTTCAATGAAGGTAGAAAAAGTTTTAGATTCTTCTCCTATATTAGCAACGAGGTTAGCAGTAGAGTTATCTTCTCTAAGAATATACAAAGTTTTCAGCACCAGTCAACTTAACTATTTGCTCAGTAATCTGCTTGATTTGTAGGATAGTTCAAATTTTTCATTGAGTATGTTGATAATAATAATAAAATCAGATTCAACTATAACATTAATAAGGCCAACCTCCAAACAAATGTTTACCCTTTTCAACATGGCTTTGACTTCAGCCATATTGTTACTACAATGTCCATAAAAATTAACAGAGGCTTAAATCATAGCTTCTGTGTGATCCCTAATTATACCACCTTTACCTGCTGATCCTGAATTTTCCTTACTATAATCATTCATATTGAGTTTCATCCAAAAATAAGGAGATTTAATCCACGAAACAATCTTAGAATGAATGATTGATTTTAACGTGTCTATCATATCACATTTTCAATTCAAGAATTAGGGAGGGGTAATTCGGGATATTGATTTTTAAGTATCAAATATATAAGATTGTTAACTTGTTGAAATCGGGCCTTACATCTGTTTTTCCATATTTCCAAACATATAACAATTGGAAAGCACTGTAATATACAATTTTGAACATCACTCTTACCTTCCTCATTCCATCAGTTCATAATGAACATCCTAAGTTATCCATGAACTTGCTATGTGAATTCATGTAAATTCATCCTAAGTTATCCATGAACTTGCTATCCCCATAGCGTGAGTCATACCTACCCGCCCCTTAGTTCTTATGTGCTATGTGAATTCATGTAAATCCCTTTCCCCTAGGACATTTTCATAGCTTGAGTCCAAAGCCCCGCTTCCCTTAGAATCATGTGTTTAATATATATTTATGCGCTTCTGAACCAATGATGTGCGAATGTATGTTATGAGGCTTGTTTGGGGACTCTCGGGTTCCTATTCACCGTGTCACTCCTAAGCCCTAGTCCTAGGTCGTGACACCCATGTAGGCTAGGCTAGTGGATCCACATATGCCATATATATTAAAGAAAGATGCATGCTTAAGTGACGAAGTTCCACCTGGCAAGTGGTCTCCTTGTGCCAATAGGGGGTTATGTTGGATTCTATGTAGTAGCTTACATATCTTATATGTCGGTTACAGTCCTTTTCCACAAATTGTAAGATTTGATGTCTTCATTCTATCACATGTGTTTCACATGATGAATTGATTTTACTTCATGTTAAGCTTTATTCCTTGTCCATACTTAAGCACGTTTTAAAGATTATAAAACACAATAACTAACCTAAATCATCCCTAAAATTCCTTACTCACTCGCCTAACTAATCCAATCTCTCAAAACTCAACTATATGTTTTAATCTTCTACCTATATGATAAGAGCGGCGAAAATATCATGTGCATCACAAAAGGATTCAAATTTTAAAAAATAAATTATTAAATATTTTAAATATGTATTTTGAAATTGTTTTTTTACATATCATCATCAAAAGTGTTTTCGAATGTCCTTTTTAAAAAAGAATAAATTTAAAATATTATAAATTTAAGGCTAAAGTTATCAACAGATACTTAAACTTGTCCGCATTTTTCACTTAGACACCTCAACTAAGACTAATTCCTATTAAACACCTAAACTATTCCAAACGCGTACCTATTAAGCACAAAATGCTGATTTGGCAAAAATTGTGTAATGCACTTCCTTTGAGCGCGTGCAACAATTAAAAAATAGTGTTTTTTCTTTAAAAAAAAAATCTTCTTCTTTATTGACACTTGACACTATAATTATATTTTTTTTTAAATCTCTCTCATCACACTTTTTAAAAAATAAAAAGGAAAAGGAAAACATCCCACCCCCACCCCTACCAGTTGTCTTCTTCATCATTTAATTTTCAAGGTTTCTCTATTTTAGCTCCCATGTCTTTTTATAAAAAAATAAATAAATTATTTCTTCAACTAGTTAAATATGCATGAAGAAAGAGGAAAAATGATAAAAGATTTTTACACATCTAAAGGAAAACAAGTTAGTCAATATCAATATATCACCATTTTCATTAACTCTAGAACTACATTACTACTCAAATTAAAACGTAAACCCACTAAATTTATCAAAAGAGTGGATGCACATAGATTTTCATTAAGGTTGTAGAACAAAATTTCATCAAAAATATAAAATGAAATTGGGTCAAAAAAATCCCGCGATACACTATTTTTTTTGGCAAGAATCTAAACTTATTTTAAAGAAAAATTGTCAACGAATTCAAATCTAAAGAACCCATAACACAAGAAGAAAAGGAAGAGAGATCGGAATAAAGGGGTGGAGGTGGGGATTGGGGGCGGGGGTTGGAGTGGATGAGTGGTTTTATATATAAACAAAAAAATAAATAGGTAATGAAATAAAAAATAGATTTCCTTTTTTATCTTTTTATAATTTATTATTTTAATTTTTTTCTTATTCATATGTCAAATGTCATCATTTAATTTGTCGTTTTACCACGTCAGCACAAGTGAATTACACACACTTTATATTTTTAGTTGATTATCAAAAAAATGTTTAAATGGTTCAAATCTAAAATGGTTTAGGTGTTCAATAGGTATTAGTCCTAGTTGAGGTGTCTTAAGTAAAATATGCGGACAACTTTAAGGGGCGCTTATGAGTTAAGCCTAAATTTAAATAGAATCATATGTCATCATCAAAATAATTTTCATCTTTCCAATTTGAATTTTCATTGTCAGAAAAACACTGCTCCAAAAAAATAAAAAATAATTTTTTTACCTTACAAATAAAAAGTAATAATTAAAGCTAACAATAAATGTACATATAAAATAAATGACAATTAAATAATTGCGTAAAAGTATATGGTTTATTTTACTAGAGATCACAATTAAAATTAGTTTCACGTTGATTAAAGATAAATTTTCGTTTAGTGAAAACTCGTATAGTCAAACTTAATTTAGGTAGTTACTATTTCACTAGCAACTGAATGGCGACTTACAAAATGCTATTTTAAAATTTTCATTTTTGCCAACTTTATTCTTATCATTGTTAAGGTCTCTCCACATGTATTTAAATATAAAATAATAATTGATATTAGTGCTTTCAAAATTGCGAAAGCAATTGCCATATATATTTTCACGTTATATGCATGATAACATGTTGGTGGGGGCTTATAACTTCTCAACTTTAGCTAATTAATATTAAAAATATATTATTATTTATATTAAATTACTTTAAAGTTATTAAAATTAAATCCTAATATTATTTGCCAATATTAAGTTATATGTATTACTAAAGAACAAAACTTACAACATATTTAAAAAGGCTAAATTAATTCAAAAATTCACGAAATAAAAGAAGAAACTTATAATAAATCAAAGATATAGAAGATACATTTTTTTCATCTCTCAAAATTTTTTTGCACTAAAAATAATATATTTTTATGTGGTATATATTAGTTTAATTATAGTAATTTTTTATCATTGAAATTTATTTTTTATGTATCTTTATTTTATGAAATTATATTTGATTAAATGAATATCATTTTATTTTGTAGGATTGAACGACAAAGAAGTGTGTGCTAAAGAGGTTGCAAAATGCTTTGCAAATTATATTTAGACTTTAGCTAAAGTAGAGTCAATATTTTTAATACGAGATTTTTGATTGATCTATGATTTTGAAATTTAATTAATTAGCACAGATATTAATTCAATGCACAACATATATGCTATTAATTTTCACTATATTATGAGAAGGAGAAGTTGTTAGAATAATGTTTAGTGTCAGCATACGTGCTTTGCACATATGTGTGACATCAATTTAAGAATTATATATAAATAGTATTTGTCATTAAATAAATACAATTTCATGCAAACAAAATTAAATAAATACTTTTAGCTTGATACAATAATTTAATCTATTATGAAATAATAAAGATGAGAAAATCAATTCAATTACTTATAATACATATATATTAATAATTTTTAAATATATAAAGTAATAATTTAGAGTTGAGTAATTAGAAGTTAAATAATTAATTGGTTAAAATTTAATATAACTAAATATTTCTAAATATAAAAAGAGTAGTTTAATATTTCCAACATAATTTTGCTGATTTTTTTTCTTTTTAAATTTGTTATATTGCATAATTTTATTAACAAAATATTTGATAGTCAAAATTTTAGTTAATTATTTAGATAGAATAGTCCTAAATCAAAATAAATTCTAAATATAAAGAATTTCTAATCCAAAAGTGAATCTTGCAACTAACTAAATAAAAGATTAAATAATAAATTAAGAAAAATAGTGAAAAAACGATTTTGTCTAAAGAAGAGTATTTTAATAAAGAGCAAAAAGTTCAAACAACATTTCTAAAGGCCTTCACGCTTTTAATATAATAATATAGATAGATAGATATAGATTAATATAGTATTGATATATGATTACACATGCACTTCTATAACTCAATAATAAAGTATTAGTTGAGTTTAACTAAAAATATTATATTTTAAAATATTCGCGCAACAGTATACTAGTGATAACACATACAAAACATGGAACTCCAAGGGGAACGAAGACTGACAAGGAAGATAATTGGTAAGAAATGCAAGTCCATAGTATTAGCAGTAAGCATTGACAGCATCGAACTACATCTGAAAAGCAAGGAATGAAGCATTATGGAATGTTTTGGAGATCAAAGTTTTTAATGGAGTAGTAGTAAGCCAAACTCTCAGAGTCTATAGAGGTTTACATTCTCTTTACTGTTTTGTCATGATGATTAATTAAAAAGATTTGTTCACCAAAAACTCTTGAGCCCCTGATCAAGATTTATAAGGCCCTCCTGGAATTTCTTCAGGGTTCTGTCATTTCACCAATTTGCAAAAGTGGCTAGCCCACGCCCTTTACACGACAGAAAGGTGGCTCAGAGGCCAGAACATACTAAAGAGACTTAAACCCCTTTTAATGGGAATAACAAATATTTACAGTGTCAAGTGTTCATCTCTACATTTCATTGAAACCAAAAGTGTATTGGTACAACATTTTACTGGCCATTTTGAATAAAAGAACAATATCACAGGACAGGCAAAATAATAACACCACAACTTTTTGGTTCAGCACTTCTATAATTTCTTTGGGAAGAGGATATTGATACTCAAAATGCCATAGTTCAGCGAATCATTTTGGGCCAGTACAAAGCTCTTTGCTTCACAAAGAGAGGAACCACCATCATTACCTCTTCAATATGAATGCCAAACTACTTCACAAATAGCAACTCCATCTTTTCTTCAGCTGGAAGATAAGCTCAAGTAAGAGATTTGCCAGCCCATTCTCTTTCTCGTCGCTTTTGCTTGGCCATCATTTTATTGAACTTCTCTTTTCCTTTCTCCAACAAAGGATCATGTACCACGTAATCATTGGGGTCCTCACTACGAGACATTTTGTCCTGCTGATAGAACCAACAAAGTAAAAAGGCATGAAGGTTTATGGGATTCACATTTTACATTTCAAGTGAATAAGTTTGATCCCTACTAAATTCTCGCTGCCCCCCCTCCTCCCAGTTCGAAAGCAAGCATGTAGAGTGCCTAATAATGGGGAATTGCACCATAAGGTACCAAACCACCTTAAGAAACAAGCAACTCAAACCAGAAACAACATAAACTTCAAATACCTTTCCAGGTTCAGGAGCGAATTTTAATGTAACTGCTGCCCAGTCAGATAAGTCTTCCTCCTTGACCGCACTAGCAGATTCATTAGCTTTAGCAGAAAGTCCAGCCTTAAATTTCTCCAATTTTGCTAACATCTAGCAGACATACAAATAATGGTTAAACTGCAGAGTGCTTAGAATAAAGAAAACTGCCAGCAGGAATAGATATCCTTTCCACACAAGTCCAAAGTTGAGTCAGAATGAATCCAATTAATGTCTTCTAACTATTACCATGAAAACTCAACATGGACATTTTCCCACATATTATAATTTACTTAGAAACATGATGTCAAGTATTTTTTCCTTGGAGATTTAAATAACATCTAAAATATACAAGAACACCTGTAACAAAGACCATGGATGAACGTTCATTGAAAAGAATCCAATGCAAACCCTATAAACTATGCCACAGTTTTAAAAATAAAGCACCTACATATGATGCATCAAACATAGAACAGAAATTCAAAGAACATTTAATTTATTTTGGCCATAGTGCCATGTCAAAAACGAAACCCTCATGGGCCACATGTATCAAGAGGCATAAAACTGGAAAAAATGGTTATTGGCTTAATGCAAGAGTCAGCTTTCAGGAAAGTCGCCAATCTCTTTTTTGGGTCAGGAAGTAGAGAGGAAGATATGTGAAAACAGATCCCTAAACACACATCTCATTCAGTGAAGCTTTTACTTCATTCCAAATATTCCTTCTTCCATTCAGAAGGAAAAAAGATTTTGAGTATGCATACTGGTGGGGGTGGGGGTATTTCCAAATCCTGGACAGTGTCTTAAGCTCAATACACGATGCTTCTTTCTATGTCAGCATGTATGTGCATTCCCATAGTCTACATCCTACAGATAAAGACCTTTTCTTACTTATTTCATTCTCTCTTTTATATTATTTTTCCTTTTTGTTCCCAATCTATAAATTTCAAAAGAGAGACAAGGAACAAAAATGTAACAATATTCTCTGGACAGCCAGAGAACAAGAATTAGATGCATACGTCTTCTTCGAGTCCTTTTCGTCCTCGTCTCTTTTGCTTTAGCAGCTGTCTTTCTCTTTCACGGCCAGACAACAACTGTAAGTCTGTATCTGCATTGGCCATACGTTCAGCTCTCGCTTCTGAGCCTATACCTTTTCTCTTTAGTGACAACTTATCCACTTTTGGCCGGTCATCATCATGTTCAGCATCAGACCTGCTAAAATCAAATTATGATCACTGAGGTGCAACTAATGAGCCTCCAAATATGCTGAGGGATAAAGGCACACAGTTTATGTTAGAAATCATTACACAGGGTTTCCTCATGAATCATTTTTGCACCAAAAGAGAATATAAATCTACAAATCAAACAATTCAATATATGGCAGGAGAGTGCATACAACCTAGACCAAATGAATTCAAACCAGTTTTATTAGGATGGCATTAATGCCTATCAATATACGAATCTCAATCATGGATCCTTGGACACATAGCAAGCAACAAAATACTCAAGAAAAGTAGTGTATCAGCAAAGGGGAGATGAAAAACACCAATTTTCATATAACCTCATCTTTGACCAGATTTTCAAGTTCTAGTTTCTTTTCTTTTTCTTTTTTCCTTTTTTTTTATTTTTTATAATTAGATTTTCAAGTTCTAGTTATTGTAACTTTTTAATCCAACTGTTCCATACAAATTATACCTGATGGTGATCAAAAGGAATGTGAGGGAGAAAAAAATCAATAGGAATGAGCATGTGGTGATTTTTTTCCCCATGAAGTAATAATTGAACAATTCCGTGAGAAGAAACCCAGTATACAAGTGGTATACCAATTGGAACGAACCTATGCCAAAATATAATTCTCCGAATGTAGTCTCAGTCATTTATACTAATTGACACTTAATGGAAGCTTAAAAATTTTTTTAAAAGAAAAAAAGAAGAAGAAGAAGACGACATACCCTCATTTTTATTTTGTACAAAAGCATTTTCCACCCTTTTAAAAGAAAATGCCAGCAAACAAGATTTCCCTCAATAAATAATCTCTTTTATGATAACCAAGAAATCCATGAGGGCGAATGACGCACGGTTCAAAACCTGGTGGATAATAGGTTTGTCCCTCTACCCTACTCCACTTAAATACAAGATTTTTGTCTACGGAAGGGTTTGAAGACGTGACGTTTTCCCTAGCCCATACATCACTTGTTGTGCTCTTACCACTAGGCCAAAGTCTTGGGAGCTTCACTTAGCATACATGTAATATAGGAAAGACAAATCCATCATCTCAATCAAACTTGAGGACTTTCCTCAACCATCCAATCCATTTACTCAAGTTCTCATATTTAAGCTCCAATAGCTTCCTATTTCTCAACCTAATATCGTCAGGTTAAGTAATCTGCTACCCCACAAACAGTATTAAGAATTTAGGAAATGCCACATATATCCTATTTTGGTCAGTCTCCTAAAATACTTCTGCACCTTTATTGGATCCTCCAAAAATGCATCTAATTTTGGAGGATTTGGCACATACCCTTTAGCATTTTTTAAGATTCCGAGCAACATAGCTTATATCCTTATATTTCTGACTTGAAGACAACTTCCTTCTGCTCTTAAACACACAAAAACACTATATAACTAATAGACTAAATTACAACAACAGAAAAGGATCATATTTTCCCCTGTACTCGTAAAAAGGTTATATTTATCCCTCATTATACCTTTTTGATATATTTGCCCTTACCATCCAACTTTGGGCATATATTTGCCCTTGGACTATTAACTCCCATGTCGCCACCCTCATTATCTTACATCGCGCAAAGTGTATATATTGTTATCCCAATTAAAATTTTCTCCCATAAAAATTATAGTTCTTCTACCAGACCCGATATGTATATGTGACCCAACTAACCTAATAAACCCATTTCCTAATAATTATCACATTTATATTACAATAAGCTTAAAACAGATTAGCCGGTGAAATACTGATTTTATAATCCTACTGGCTTTCATGGTATAGATGAAGTTGTTGTCATCTGGATCAAGAAGATCTGGTAATGCACCAGTAAGAGTTGCTGAGCTATTCATGATTTGGCTTATATAGTCATAATTATTTACTTTTATAATTGATGTGCCGCCAAAATACGGCACTTTTAATGCTTTAAATTTCTTAGAATTTTGTGTGTTCTCTAAGCGATATTAGTAGGTTTGATGTGTTTTTATGTTGATTTTGCAGGATTTCACGATTCGGGGAGTTTTTGTGATGAGTTGTGCAGATTGCAGCTTCTTGGTAATGTACGAGATCATCTACGGTCCGTGGTTCAATCCACGAGCCGTAGATGGGTTTTGTAGTCCTGATCCAGTGAAGGGCCTGTTTTGCTGAAGTTGAAACTATGTGTTACCAGGACGGGTCGTGGTTCGTTTGACGGCCCGTAGACCAGTTCGTGATTTGAGGCCCAAAGAATATGCATAGTTGTTGAAAGTTAACAGGAAGAAGGCACTTACGGTCCGTAAGTCATTCTACGGTCCATATGAGGCGAGTCGTACAATGAAGGTAGTTTTTGAGGATGCAATCTACAAAACCGTTCCACGAGCCGTCAGAGCATCTACAGTCCGTAACTCAACTCGTGGAAGGCCCCGATTCCAGTTTTCCTAATCAGTTTAGGATTTGGATTTCTTTTATTATAAATAGCAGTTTTTAGGTATTTTTAGATGTACAAAACTCTTAACTTCATATTATTACATTATTCTATCGTGTTCTTGGAGATTTTGAGAAGACAACTTGTGATCTTATCTTTGGATTATGATATTATGATTTACGTGAAGATTTCAAATTTCTTGTTTTTCAATTCTTCGTTGTAAGTGTTTAATTAATGAACGAGAAAAGGGATAAATAAAAGGATTCGACGGAGCACACTTGTCTAATCAACCTGAACGGCCCAAGGGATGGTTGTACTGGGACAAGATAAGGGTTAGTAGAGCGCACCCGTAGACGGCCCAAGTTGCATGGTGAAATTCGCCTAGTTGCCGGCTCAAGGAATTAGGTGAACATAACATACAATTCTGCATGCTACACACTAGAAAATGTTACAATTATTAGGTTATACTGCGTTAGGAATTCATGGGAATACAATACCCTAGTTACGTCTCTCACTGAATTAACAACACTTGCATTGACTATTTGATCTTAGTTTAGATTTAAATCATTGTTTTACATCAACCCCCCCCCCCCCTCCCTTTTGGGGAAGTAAGTCGATTAATTCATCTTAATTGCTTTAATTACTTCAAGTCTAGACCATATTCCTCGTGGGATCGACTCTAATCGTTGTTAGGTTCTATATTTGAATAGTAACCGCTTATACCTTAATTGGGAGGTGTAATTTGCGCGTGATCAAATTTTGGCGCAATTGCCGGGGAATATGACTTTTAGATTGGTTTAATTAGGGTGATTTGTGAGTTAATCCTTATTTCTTTATTTTACTTATTTTTGTTGTTTTTGTTTCTTTTTCAGCATATAGCTGTAGTGTATGCACAATACTCGCAATCGAGGCAATTCCTTGACTCCATTTGATCCATAGATTCAAAGAACATTGTGCAGAATGGCTCAAGACAACGCCAATAATGTTGCAAAAGTTGCACTCAACAGGAATAATCCCTCAAGATCAGCAAGCCGTCGCTAATGGGTGGAATCTGTACAAACTAGATCCTATGGCAGTGGATGTCACAGGAGCAATCGTGTTGCCTCCTCTACCAGAAGATACTAAGTTTGTCATTTCTAGTGGGTTACTACAGATGTTGCAGCATAGAGGGTTGTTCGTGGGCCTACCATCAGAGGATCCGCATAACCATCTACACAATGTTGTCTTCGTCTGTAAGAGCATGATGGGAAATTAGAATTTGTCCATGGATGTCGTTGGGCTCCGTGTCTTCCCATTATCTCTCACAGGTGAAGCGACAATATGGTTATTCAAACTTCCACAGAGCTCTATTACTACTTGGGCAGAAATGCAGAAAGCCTTTTTGGAGAGGTATTTTCCCAAGTCGAAGAAGCTGAAGCTTAAGGATCAGATCAATAACTTTAAGCAATTGCCTGGTGATTCCATAAGCGCTACATGGGAGCGGTTTACTAAGTGTTTGAGAAGTGTTGCAAAACATAAAATTGTTAATGATTCCTTAGTGGAGATCTTCTATCGGGCCTTAGATGATAATTGCAAAGTAGTAACTGACACCATAATCGGAGGTTCATTCTTGGATTGCACTTTTCCTGATGTGGCTCAACAACTGGAGAAGGTAGCAAAGACCAATCGTGCATGGGGCACAAGAGACAAATCAACGACAAAGAGCTCTTTCTCAGTCAGTATAAATCCAGAGTAAGTTAAGATCAATGAAGATGTGATGCAAGAGTTAGCTCAGATTAGTACTAATGTTGGGTTGCTGATGAAGCAAAACCAAGAGCGGGTGAATGCAGTCAGTTATCAACCACCAAGAGCACCCATGTATGAGGAGCCGTGTTATGAGGAGGATACTTGTTTTGTGACTGATCAGATGGGGGGTTTCTGAACCAACGCCCAAGGGTCCAACCAGGACTATTGGCGCCAAGGTCAAGGAAATCAAGGTTAGAACTATAACAGGGATAATGCATACAGGGACAACAACCGAGGAGGATACTAAATAGGGGACATGACTGAGATGGTGATTGGGGTCGTAGAGATGGGTATAGAAGTGGACCATATGTGCTACCACAAAATCGTGATTCTGGGGTTGGTAGTTCAAAGATTGAGGAGATGTTTGACAAGTTGTTGAAGAAGGCAGATGCACAAGATGAGACCTTGATGGGGATGAAGGCTGACATATCAAGTATTAATCAAAAGATTGAGTCTCACTTTGTGGCTATTAAGCAGTTGGAGCAGTAATTTGGTCAGATGTCTACACAATTGAACCAGCGCCAGAAGGGTACATTGCCAAGCAATACGGTGCAGAATCTAAAAAATGATGGACAGTGCATGGCAATGACTACACGAGGTGGTAAGCAGACGATCAACCCACCAATGTCGGTAGTTGATGATGTGGTTCATGAGGAGACCATAGAAAGCAAGGATGCAAAAACTGAGGATGATAAGGCCAAGGATGGGGCGAGCAACGAAGTGGTGACACCAAGGAAGTTGAAGCCCATACCTAGGCCTCCACCACCTTTCCATCAGAGGCTCAAAAAGAAGGATGAGGGGAAGTTTCAAAATTTCATCTCCGTGTTGAAACAATTGTCTATTAATCTCTGTCTCATTGATGCATTGGAGCAAATGCCCGGGTATGCCAAGTTCATGAAGGACCTAGTGACTAAGAAGAGGATGGTAGTCAAGAGCTTGCTCATGATCTTCACCACTGCGGAGTCATTGCAACAAGGTCCTTAGTGCAGAAAAAGGAGGATCCCGGAGCATTCACCATACCTTGCACCATCGGAGTCTTCAACTTTGCAAGGACGTTACGCGACTTAGGATCTAGCATCAACTTAATGCCTCTTGCACTGTTCAAGCAGTTGGGCTTGGGAGCCCCACGTCGACTACAATGCGGTTGTTGATGGCAGACAGGACTGTGAAGAAGCCTCTGGGTATACTCTATGACGTTCTAGTCCGAGTTGAGAATTTCATATTCCCCGCATACTTCATGATACTTGATTGTGAAGTTGACTTCGACGTCCCAATCATCTTGGGAAGACCCTTCCTAGCCAATGGACGAGCACTAGTGGACATGGAGTTGGGTCAACTCAAATTTAGATTGAATGACAAAGAAGTTGTCTTCAATATGTGCCAATCCATGAAGAGACCCGATGATTTGAAAGTTGTCTCTGTTATTGAAAGCATTGATGAAGTGAAACCTGAGGTACCAATTGAGGAAAGGCTGGGTGTCGAAACTCTTGAGGTTGTGTTGATGAACTTTGAGAGTGACGACATCCCAGACTATGATGGGACGGTAAAAGCACTTGGAGCACATGGTTTTCATAAGCATCAACGCAAGCTTTAGTTAGACTTGAAAAATCGTGAATCACCATCTACTAGACAATCCATTAAAGACCCACCAGTGTTGGAGTTGAAGGCTCTTCCAACCCACTTGAGGTATGTGTTTTTGGGAACTAACAATACTTTGCATGTGATTGTTGCTGCAGATCTTTTTGACGAACAGGTGGAGGCATTGATTTCGGTTCTCAAAAGACTCAAAAAGGCTATTGGATGGACGATTGCAGACATCATTAGAATCCCACCTGGCATATGCACTCATAAAATTCAACTTGTCAAGGATTATAAGTCGAGTATTGAGCATCAAAGACGTCTCAACCCACCAATGTAGGAGGTTGTGCGCAAAGAGATCATTAAGTAGTTGGACGCGGGTGTGATATATCCGATTGCTGACAGTGAATGGGTGAGTCCGGTCCAGGGTATTCCGAAGGAGGGAGGTATCACTATGGTTCCTAATGCTAGCAATGAGTTGATTCCTATGAGACCAATCACAGGTTGGAGGGTTTGCATGGATTATCGCAAACTCAATGCATCGACAGAGAAGGATCACTTCTCTATGCCATTTATGGATCAGATGCTAGATCGCTTAGCGGGTAAAGGCTGGTGTTGTTTTCTTGATGGTTATTCGAGCTACAATCAGATTTCTATTGCTCCAGAGGACCAGGAGAAGACGACCTTTACATGTCCTTATGGCACCTTCACATTCAAGAGGATGTCATTCAAATTATGTAATGCACCGACTACATTCCAGAGATGCATGATGTCCATCTTCTCAGAAATGGTGGAGGACACTATTGAGGCGTTTATGGAAAAGTGTCACTTCATGGTGAAAGAAGGGATTGTGTTGGGACACAGGATCTCCATCAAAGGTATAGAGGTCGATAAAGCTAAGGTTGAGGTCATTAAGAAGCTCCTTCCACCTATCTCTGTAAAAGGTGTTAGGAGTTTCTTTGGACATACAAGATTCTACTAGCGATTCATAAAGGACTTCTCAAAGATTACATATCCATTGTGCAAGCTACTTAAGAAGGATGCTAAGTTCATGTTTGATGATGCATGTTTGAAGGCATTCGAGGGTTTATTGAGGCAGAAATTGATATCGACGCTTATCATAGTTGCTCTAGATTGGACTCAGCCCTTTGAGATTATGTGTGATGTGAGTGGGGTCGCACTTGGTATGGTATTGGGACAACGCAGAGAGAAGATACTTCATCCCATTTACTATGCCAGCAAAGCCTTCAATGCAACACAGAAGAATTACACTGTCACGAAGCAGGAGTTACTTGCAGTGGTCTTTGCGTTCAAGAAGTTCAAATCATACCTTTTGGGAACCAAAGTCATTGTACATACTGATCATTCGACATTGCAGTACTTAATGGCAAAGAAGGATGCTAAACCAAGATTGATTCGATGGGTACTTCTCCGAGAGTTTGATTTTGAGGTGATTGACAGGAAGGGACAGAGAATCAGGTTGTAGACCACCTTTCCAGCCTTGAGGATGAGGCTATGGCAAAGTTCAACTTGATGATTCGCTCCCTGATGAGAGTATTGGCGGCATCACATGATTTGATACCATGGTTCGCGAATTATGCAAACTATTTAGTCAGTGATGTTGTGCCACCGAATTTGACTTCTCATCAGCACATTAAGTTTATGTCTGATGTGAAGTTCTTCTGGGATGAACTGAATTTGTTTCGTGTCTGTGCAGATGGGATTATTCGTCGTTGTGTTCCCGAGGCTGAGATGATGAACATTTTGGAGGCTTGTCATTCATCATTGGTAGGTGGGCATCATAGTGGAGTTCGGAAAACGCATAAGATCTTGTAGTGTGGCTATTACTGGCCAACCATCCACCAAGATGCCCATGACTATGCTAAAGCTTGTGACAATTGCCAGAGAGGTGGAGTTTCCCTAAAGCATGAGCTCCCACTTAACCCCATCATGGTGATTAGGGGTGGGCATAAATATCGGAAAACCAAAAATCCAAACCGAACCAAACTAATTCGGTTCTTCGATTTCGATTCTTTGGTTTTTTGGTTTGGTGTTATTTTTCAAAAATTGGATTCTTCGGTTCGGTGTTCAGTTTAGGAGTCTCGAAACTTCAGTGCACCTAAGAACCAACCTTTTATTAAAAAAAATTTTAAAAAAATTTCACATATATTAGACCAAAAAAATAAAATTATATTAATATACATATCAATCAATTAGCAATTAAATCATTCATGAAACAAGTCAAAGTAGCAACAAATTTATAATTTATATGGTTAACTTGAAATATTATTTTTCAAAAGAAATTCAAACATATTTTTGCCGATTTATGTCATGTAAAGGATGTCTTGGTGCTTGTTTTCCTCAAGCAATAGTTAGAGGTGCAAGTTCTTGGCAAAGATGAACATAGTTTTTTAACCACAATAAGTGTTCTATGGAAGCACATCATCACTTAACATGATTTTAAGTTTATAAGTGTCTTATACTTTGATTTTGTCCTCATTTTATTTTTTATTAGTTAGCACCAAAAAACCATTTTAAAAACACCGAATAAAACTGAACCAAACTTGAAAAAACCGAACCGAACAGAAATATTTCAGTTTGGTACATGGTGCACACTTTTTCAAAATCGAAAACTGAAGAATCGAATCGAAATTTGCTAAAACCAAACTGAAGAATCGAACGCCCACCCCTAATGGTGATTGAGTTGTTTGATGTTTGGGGTATAGACTTTATGGGACCGTTCGTCGGTTCTTATGGGAACAAGTATATTCTGGTTGTTGTGGACTATGTCTCAAAATGGGTGGAAGCGGTTGTGCTTCCTAACAATGAAGGTAAAAGTGTCACGACATTCCTCAAAAGAAACATCTTCTCTCGGTTTGGCACTCCTCAGGTGATCATCAGCGATGGAGGTTCCCATTTTTGCAATAGGTTGTCCAAGGCTCTTCTAGAGAAGTATGGGGTGAAGCATAGTGTGGCAACGCCTACCATCCGTAGACGAGTCGGCAAGTTGAGGTATCTAATAAGGAAATTAAACAGATTCTATCCAAGACAGTGAATGTAAATCGGAAGATTGGTCGCGAAGGCTTGATGATGCATTATGGGCGTACCGGACTGCATTCAAAACTCCCATAGGTATGTCTCCTTACCAACTTGTTTTTGGTAAAGCTTGTCACTTTCCTGTAGAACTTGAGCACAAGGCTATGTGGGCACTCAAAAAGCTAAATCTAGACCGGAATGATACGGCGAATTCAAGACTGAGCCCATAGACAACATGATTCCATTTGGGTGGTTGTGGATCAAATGACCAAGTCAACCCATTTTCTACTGGTCAAGACTTCTTACAATGCCGAAGATTATGCAAGGATGTATATTCGGGAATTAGTGAAGCTTCATGGTGTTCGTTTGTCTAACATTTCGGATCGTGACTTCACATTTTTTAAAGTCATTTAAAAGGGTCTTGGTACCAAATTGAAGTTAAGCACTTGTTTTCACCCTCAAACCAATGAACAAGCCGAGAGAACGATTCAAACTTTGGAAGATATGTTGAGGGAGTGTGTACTTGATTTCAAAGGGAATTGGGCTGATCAACTACCGCTGATTGAGTTTGCACACAACAATAGTTAGCATGCTAGCATCCAAATGGCCACTTTTTAAGCTTTGTATAGTAGATGTAGGTCTCCCATTGGGTGGTTTGAAGTTAGTATAGTATCCTTGGTAGGACCCGAATTGGTGTTTGAGGCTATGGAGAAGGTGAGGCTTATTAGGGAAAGGTTGAAGGCAACCCAAAGTCGTCAAAAGTCATATTCGGATGTAAGGAGAACCAAACTTGAATTTGATGTTGGTGATTGGATCTACTGGAATGTTTTTCCAATGAAGGGTGTGATGCGATTTGGCAAGAAAGGGAAGCTTAGACCCCGATATGTGAGTCCATATTAGATTTTGAGGTGTATTGGTAAGGTGGCTTGTGAATTGGATTTGCCTTTGAATTTGGCATTGGTGCATCCAATGTTCCATGTGTCCTTGTTGAGGAAGTGCGTGGGTGATCCTATTTCCATTGTGCCATTGGAGAGCGTGGGTGTTAAGTGTGAGAAATATAGGAGAAAATATTATTGGATTGTTGTCTACATTATTACATTGAGACCCTATTTATAGATACCATATTAAATTCCTTTTCCAACTAGGATACTATA
>JBCEWC010007773.1:0-20922 GCA_038996855.1 Solanum aculeatissimum | reverse complement strand
TCCACCTTTGAACCATGGAAGACCGGAGGGTTCATCCTCATGAAATCTCTCACCCTTTCCCCCGGGGTGGTAGCTCGAGGAGCTTGGTCTCCTTGTTGTACATGGTTAGCTACCACTTGTACATGGGAATTGAATTAATTCTATATAGGAAATAAAATATGTCCTTAGAAAAATGGGTCCAACACTTAGAAAAAAAAACATGAGGCTTATGAACAGTAAATTTTCTCTCTGGAAATTGCATTTCCTGCACGGACAAAGTTTATGAAAATGGGCATAACTTCTTCGTTCGAACTCCAAATGAGGTGAAATGAAGTTAGTTGGGTAGCTAACTCAAAGGGCTTTCAATGGAAATGTTATGGGCCACCCAATTATTTGTGTGCTAAGAGATATGACCCTCCAAAGTAGACCCTCGAAAAAGGCTTCACTTGGAAATTTCGGATATTGATACGGTTGCTGTAAAATTTGGGTTAGACCCATTTCCCTCTCAATTTGACCCCCTAAACAAGAATATGAAGTCGAATTTTCGAAAAACGAAATGAATTTTTAGATATAGCTAAAACAAGTTTCCGGTAACTTCCGAAGCACATTTTTAGGAACTTTTTGGATTGTTTCACCAATACATAATCATAAGCATAATCGGATCATCATTTCCATAATCAAAACTCAATGGTCACAACATCTCAACAACAATATAATACAACGTGTAAGTGTTTGACATGTCCAACGTAACCCCTACATAAGATAGAGCGGGACCTCGACATATTCCAGGCTCACCCTTAAGTCATAAAGTAAAGAAAGTAAAACGATATAAGGAAGATAAAAAGTAGCTATTGCTCTTGAACAAAAGGGCTCACCACAAACAATATAGATTCAAAGATGTCACTCGTCGTCCAACGGAAGGTAGAGGTCGTCACTGGTCCTTACATGGTTAGAACATGTAGACAAAGAGTATGGGTTAGCACATAGTATGCACTAAGTATGTGGGCATGCAATGCATAAGACATAATAATATGGCCAAGCAAAATGACAAGGAGACAAGTGATACGAAAGGAATTTACATAGACAAAAGATGAGTATATTATAACAATAAGTCATGCCATGATGCATGAAATGCAACCTATGAATCATATTATAGTGTGAATGTGACCTCAACCAACAACAGAGGGAACCCGAGCGAGCTACTACTTGGATTCAAACTACTTGCTAGGTAGATCCCTAGTCACCCTTCGACAAGGGAAAACATAACAAGTCATACCATCTAGGGAGAAATCCCATGTTGGCACATGGTTTGATGGAAAGGAGTATGAAACCTTGGAGATAGTACACACCGACTCCAATTCCTCGATGCTAAGTCTCATCCCACGAGAATACATATATACATGCAAGTTTTTCAAAACAGAGGATTGACATTCTTTTCAAAACCATGCATCCTTAGTCAAACCAAGTCATGATCAAATCCATATACATACTTAGGCTAAAAAGCCAACAAGAGTTTCAAAAACCCTTTCCATATCAATGCAGTAAGAGTAGCTCATCTATATAGCTTATCATATAAAGCCTTCATAACATATTAAAATGGTGTAAACACCCAAAATGCTCAAAGAGCCATAACAAGAGACTATATGATCACAAGTCTTAACATATATTATCATAACAAGAGGTCCATGCCCTTTACAAGAGTTTTAACATAACCATACTTCAATGCGTTTGCCATGAATGAGGAATCAAGTGCATGGGTAATAGAACTTCAAACCTTAAACCATAATTCAATAGATATTTCAACATAATTCATGAGAAAATCCCAATTTAAAACATAATATAATTTACCCATGCATATTAAACCATTAAAGGGACATACACATCAGACCTTCAAGAGTTTCAATGCACTTTATGAAATTCAAGCTTAAATCAACTTTAAATCACCTAATTTTTACAGCCCATAACTCAATTGAATTAGATACATCAAAATTTAAAGAACCCATAAATAAAGAAAGATTAAATTTATAATTTAAAGACAAGGGTAATTGGGTCTGCATGGATGAAAGGGAATCCATGAATCAATCCCAATACCTTCAAATTAGCCAAGAGAATTGAAGGATTTTGCAAGAAAGATGATTTTCCCTAAATTTATTCAATCTTTCATCGATGGAGGTCAAGAGGATTTAGAGAATTTTGGTGAGGTTTGAAGAGTGTTAGAAGGAACAAAAGGGGATTAAAGTTTGATTTAGGGGTCTTAGGAGACCTTAGAAAGGCTAAAAGGGGCATAGGATTAAGCCAAATTACGAATTAACCATTAATGAAACCAATAGAATTTCAAAACATAGGGCCTCAGGGAACCCACCCAGTGACCGTGTACTGGATCACGGGTGTGGGCCAGTCCGTGAGACCACACTTGGTCTCGGCTTCGGCTTAAAATCTCAGAGAACTTTCTGGACCAACTCACGAGGGGCCTCATGGACCGTGTAGATGTACACAGACCGTGTACTAGTCCATGGAACATCACTTGGTCCGGAGTCCATCCCCGATCCTTGACAAGCCCACTGGAACACTTCATGGGAGCCCTCACAGACCGTGAAGGCTCACATGAATCATGAAGTGGTCCGTGGAGCTCCACTTCATCCAGGGCTTGGTCCCAACCCCTAAGGAACTCTCTGGAGCAACCCACGGGACCCACCAAACGATCTGTGGTCCCTCATTTAGACCCTATTCCGAAACCTTGTTCCAGCATACTTCCAAATACAGACAGTCTCACTGCAAAGACCATAACTTTCACTTTCGAACTTTGAATCAAGTGAAACTAACTACGTTATGTAGATAACTCAAATAGCTTCGATTTGATATATATTGGCCCACATAGTTAATCCTGTATCAAACGATATGGCTCTTCAAAGTTAGTGCTGCCTAAAAGGTCTTACAACCTTTCACCAAAACAATTCCTTTGAATCCGGCCACTTAAATACAACCCATGAATACCACAATTCAACCATGACGAGTTCAACACTATCCTTGACCAACCGTTACGAAGTTAAAAATATTTCGAGTCGTTACTATTTGAGAATCAATTTTTCTGTTAATTAACAAGAAGTATATATTTTTACTTTTTCTTGGGTTGATTTACAATATAGATTTTATCATGTGGATTGATAATTTACAATATAAATTTTATCGTTGAGTTAGAGGAAAATATAAAAATAAATTTGTTATTACATAACATTAATTCATAAATATGTGAATATAACAAGGAAATAATACCAACAAACTAATTTGCCGTCCAAATGCAACAAAAATAAACATGTGCACATATGAGAGACGAAGGGTGACACTAACCTTGCCACCGAACTAAGTTTGTAGTTTTTCTTTCAAGAACGGCTCATAGTCATCAACCCTATCAATAGTAACACATGCAACATGATGTCTTATGTGGTAATAATGAATTTGAATATCTAAATCACAAATACATAGAACAGGTGAGTCAGAAAAATAAATAAATTGAATTAAGTAAACACACGATATACAAGATAAAAACAATATTAATGACTATTCTAACCTTTTTCATTTTGTCATATACTTTACTTTTCAGAAAATAGATTATCGTAGTTTTTTTTTTTACAAAATCTTTACTTTTTGGATCTATTTGATAGAATACTTATTATTAAAAACTACATAACATCATTTCTATATCTTTCTTAAATGAAATTACTCATAAGATATCGGTATGCAGGTTGGTCTTCAAAAAAAAAAAAGTGTCAATCTTGTTATTAAGAAATTTGGATGCTTCCAATGACTTATGTAATGACACAAGAATGATATGCAGAGGTTTTGACAACAACGTCATACATGCAGAAATAATGATGGGTCAAAATGTTTACAAACATGTGTTTATCTCGAGGATCCAACTATCGCCTCCTGAAAATAAAGGTTAGCCATTCAAATTAATTAAAAAACAATTTCCAATACGATTATGTTTTTCAATAATGATAAATAAATCTTAAGGAAAAACCACACCAAATGCTGGACTATACTAGCCACAACACATTTTTTCACATGGACAGTTATATGTTGCACTCTCAAGGGGAATATCAATGTCAACAACAAACGTTTTGGTCATGACAGAGCAGCCAAAGCAGAAAAAAAGAACATACACCAAGAATATTGTCTATAAAGAGATATTAGGTCAGATATTAATAACATATTAGTACCTCATACAATATGTCATTTACAGTTACAAATATATTATAATTAACTTACCTCAAATATTTATGTTTGCAAGTTTAGAAGATACACAATAACATTAAGTTCAACTATTATTCACTTTAATGACATTTATTCTTTAATTTTACGAATAACAAAGAGGTTAGGCACACCTCTTCAGATCAACTAATATCCTTTTATTTTTGTGTTAGAGTGGGAATGTTGAACAAATTAAAGCTTATCTTTGCTTTGTAAAGAAGGTACATCTGCAAATAGTAATACTATTACCATGCTATAGAGAGAAAAAAATCACCGTGTTTGTATTTTTGTTTTCAAACAACGAATTGTGATGACAAATATGATAGGGTACCGAATCAATATATCAACATGAAATTACCCTTAGCCTTAGGAAGGAAAAGGACTTCCCCTTCGTTGGTTGCTAGCCAAACTCTCTGAAGGACAATGCATCTTCGTTTATGTTTCATGTGAATGTTATACACCATATTCATTCTCCACTTTGATTTTGTTCCTGTCAGTAACCTGAAAATGCTAAAATTCTTCGATCAGCTTGTACCAACACACGAAATTTGGGATTCCCAGGGAGTAGTATAAATACGGATGTCTCAAAGAACACCTAATATAAATAAAATACCCTGGTTTGAAAACTTTGAGAGATGGATTTCGAGACATTTCTACTACTCACGAGCTCCCATATGATCACTCTATTCTTCTGGAAAACCTCATGGATCCTGCTCATGTCCCGATATCACACAATAGGATAGATTTACTCTGATTTCTTATAAGTACCCCCACAGATACAACTTTTACTAAACAGGAGAAACCAGAGTACATGTTGTACAACTAATATCTATCATTCTTACCATAAGTTTATAAGCCAACCGGTAATGTTGCTTACCTTCACTAATATAGCTTAACCATTGTAACAAGTATGATTATAGAACAACCAAGTATGTGCATTCACAAAATTGATGCCTACCCATCTAACTGAAAGTTTCATGAACAACTTCATAAAGCCTGATGCATAAACACAACTGTGTATATATATACATATACAACTATATGCAGTTCAGTTGAGATTAATATGACTCACCTGCATGTTGTTGTCGTAAGCTAAAGCAGACCCTCACCTGCATATTGTTGTCGTAAGCTAAAACAGGCCCTCTACCCATTCATGTTCCTTATAGGACAAATTTGACACCATTTCAAGCCTGAAATCAGGGTCGTTACCTTGATTTTCAGTCAAATTAATTGGTTGAGGTTCACGTTTAGGAACCAGATATTTTTGGCCAAAATCTTGGTTCAGATTCTGGCGATTATTGGTAAAGCTAAAATCTTTAATGGCAAGACTAAACTTTCCTGAACTATTCACTTTCAACAAAGTAAAATATCTCCAAAAACTACCGTGCTTATACCATCAATCCCCTACAAAATCCATATTAGAAGAAAAACATCCATTGTAAAAGCAAAAAGGTTTCAGTAGAAACTTACCGAGGCACGAACAATAAAACTACGACGTTGTGATTGAGCAACCTGAGTACAAATTGAAGATGCTACACGAGAAACAAAAGGCTTGCAACTGATTAGTACCTAATAGCTGATATAATATGTCAATTACAAATACACATATTATCATTAACTCACCTCAAATATTTGTACTTGTAGGATTAGAAGATACACAATTACATTAAGTTCAACTATAATGTCAATGTAATGACATTTATTCTTTAATCTTAAGAAGAACAAAGAGGTGAGACGCGCCTCCTTCAAATTAATTGATATCTTTTTATTTTTGTGTTGAACAGATTATAGCTTCTCTTTGCTCTCTAAAGAAAGTACATATGCAAATAATAATACTATTACCATGCTATAGAGAAAAAAAGATTCCCGGTGCTTGTATTTTTGTTTTCAAACAATGAACTGTGATGACAAATATGCTATGGTAAACTCAACAATTTAACAATAATAGATAAAGTTGAAGATAAACAGTCTAATAACATAGATAAACGAAAGAAAACACTACAACCATCCTAAAGATTGGTTCATATGTACGAGCCACTAAATATGAAATACTCAAATGAAATAGAAGTCATAATGTCTAGTCCTCAAATATAACAAAAACATAGAAATGGATCCCCAAAGGTTTGCTGAAGACATAAGCAACTACCTCACAAGCAATCTAGAAGCTCGATCCAAAAGAGAGAAGTCTAGCAGGATGGACCGGGCTCACAACCTACAAAAATGTAGCAAGGGGTGAGCACAAAATAACTGGGTACTCAGCGAAATGGAACTAACCCAAGGTAAAATAATGAAGACCACAAGTAACTCCTTAAATCCCAACACTATCTGCCGACTACAAACTTGCACTCAGAAAAGTCCCAACGTAATATAATATATAGATCATGGTGGTATAGATATCCTCATCATCTGACATAGTATCTCAATACACAAGTATGAAAATAAAACCAACAACTACCCAAATCAGTGATGCACTAAAACTCAAATAAGTGATATAATAATGCCTGAATCAGTAAATATAGTAATACTCAAATCAGTGATACAGTAATACCAAATCAATAAATACAATAATACTCAAGTCAGTGCTATGATAATACTTAAATCAGGGATACCATAAGTATACAATCTCATGAGCCATACCAAGGTAATAACAAGCAGGTATGATATAAAATGGATTGAATATCATGAGATGCGAATAATACGATGCAATGTCAAATAATCATGATGCATGTCTGTCCTATGATACACATCCGCTAATAACTTTAGGCCAGAACCCATGGAGGATATATCTTTCCATGTATCTCCCCGGAGCATGAGGCCCGTCCCTAGTATCATCAGTATTAGCTGCAATGGAGTGTGTGGCTCGTTCTCATAATGAATCAATATCTCATATCATGGAGCGTGTGACCTGAACCCAAAATGAATCAGTATAAGTCAATCAAGAATGCATAACAACACAATATTCACATAAAGTAATAAGGAGTGCATGGAAGAGTCCACCTTACAATAGATATAACAATTAAAATCATGTATCTCAACATAAAACATATAAGGATCAATCGGTTATGAGCCTACAACCAAATCTCTAAATCACTAGAGGTACTCCACATGTTCATTATCAATTTACAATTAAAGAGTTTCAATTTTTCAATGTCATCAAACTTTCAATCTCATTAGCAACTAGCCGGAACCATTTTCCTTCAGGTTTTTATCATCGATAGATCATCAAACAAACATGTAATAATGGCAAATAGTCATGCTCATGGAAATGGAATATGCAAGATGTTCATACTCATCATGTATCTCAACAATAGAAACTGATTAATTGTCAAGTGTCTCGTTATCACCACCGTCTTAATATATCAACCATGTCACAATATAAGCATCATCTCGCTATTAATATTGAAAAATTCACACGATCACATAGGTCACAAATCAATAATTAATTTATAAATTAATAAATTCTCATATAAAGGTTCATTCACAAAATATTGGGATCAACCCTACGATGATACAACTCTACCCCCAAAGTACTCAATTCTATACACATAGGAGCATAAAAGGTTCATTCACACTTAACAAAGGAGTAGAAATTCATTTGCCTCAAATAAAGTCTCGAATCAAGTTAAAGTCGCGCCTTTCCACCTCCTACGGTACTGCAACTCACCAAAATATATTCAAATAAGGCAACACAATCACACAATAAATCTAATGACACTAAAATTATTCAATTTGGTGAAGAAGGGTAAAATGATAAAAAATCTCATGCCAGAAAATGTAGTCGAAATCTAAAAATTAACATATAAAAATGTTCTCCACGTAATAAGGAACTCAAGGGTGAAAATGATTTTGAAAATAGAGTTGAGAAGAGGGAGAAAATAATATTTTAAGTTTAGGAAATCAAGACTCGAAAATTCCCAAATTTCACCATTGAAATCTCAAAATTAGAAATTAAAAATATTAATTAATCAATTTAATGAAATAGATTAGAAAATAGTTACCCAATCACTTTACCTTAAAAAATCTTGAAATCTATCTTGAAAAAGAAGCTTGAAGGGTTGAAAATGGTGGAATGTGAAGTAAAACGTCTTTTAAAAGAGCTCACTGTTCAGGCATATTTTACACTCTGCAAACGCGGAGGCTAAGCAACCTTATAACTCCGCCAATGCCGATGGTCTTCCGCGAATGCGGAGAATACACACAGTGTACACCGTGAACGCGAATATCACCTTCACGAATGCGGAGGCCAAAAGCCCCTTACACTCCACGAATACGGAGAACAAGTTTAATGGCACCAGAAATAGTGAAAAACTAGCAATACTCAACTATTTAAAAGCAAGAATCAGACCCTCGGGAATTCATTTAAAACCTCGTGAATACAAACAAAACATGAAACCCTATAAAAATTGATGATCAAAACTCAATGGAATCGTCAGAATTCAAATCTGGGACCTCCATGGTCCCAAACCCGAGAGAAATCATTTAAACTAGTTTCAGACTCAAAAACTCAAAATATTTGTGGAAGCTCTAAAAATTACAACAAAGTCATTTCTAGCGTTAGTTACACCACCCAAAACCATTGAGACTGATGGAATTTGAAGCTATGATCGAAAATGAACTAGAATTGCAACTTTGGACCTAAAATCTCTATTTTAACTCCAAATTTAGTTCTGTAAGTTTTTCTAGACCAAAATCTATATTTTTGAACTGATGGATTTGACAGAATCACAATCCGACACTCAAAACTCAAAATGACCTCAAAACTCAAACTTTCTAACTTTAAGCCTCTGAAAACTTTCTTTTCCAAAACTCCAACTTTTTACAAGATTTTCAAAATTCAAATTTTGAACTCAACCAAAAATAATCCAAGGCAATTTTTGGAAAGGGAAAAATGATAATTAAGTCAAAAATACCAAAAAGGACCTTCAGAGTCATTATATCAGTCACCACTAAAAACCATGTTTATCCTAGAACATAAAGGAAAGGGAAGAGTCTCATAAGAAGCAACCAAGAGTCTAAAATGTAGTTTTGGAAATTGTTAATTGTTTCCAAGTAATCTCCTTTCCAAGAACTATACCATCAAGAAGTACTATCAATAATAAGACTTACGGACCAACATGTAACTCTGTCCCACAAAAATAATTACCAAGTCAGAAACTAGCCAATGAACCAGGCTTGAATCCACACCCTCATACCACCATATACATATCAGGATGAACTTCTGCCTGCAAGACCTTTAAGTAACTCATAGCAAATCCCCATGGAGACCAAGAGTGATCCTGAGCCAATCATAGCCCTATTACTACATACAAGCCATCATGAATCTCATCCAAGTTCCACCCCCTTAACATATTTCCCTTCTGAACCTAAGCTGCACAATTAACATTCAGATAATGCATGATGACTAGACGAAAACCAATTAATCTGACCCAAAGAGAGATGACGATCAGTAAGGATAATAAGATAATAATACGCCCAAGCTCCTCATACCTCTTTTGGCACTACCTGAAAGCCGGAGCAATGGTTAAATCAGGTTCTCAACAGCTACATAAGTACCAGAGTAATGAGAAACCACGAGTGAAACCCAACATCATCATCTCCAATACTTTCTACGAATAAGCACGATAAGATCAACAATCCACACTCGTACATCATAAGGGATTGCCGACATCAAGCCACAAGTCAATTCATATAAAACATAATCATATCAATCCAAGTATTATCTCCATTCAAAAGCAAGACAGGTTTGGTATATCCGATTCACCATTAAAGAATCACCTGCCAAGATAGATATATGTACGGGCAAAGGAATACACTCACAAAATAAATCAAGCTCAGTATAGGATTAATAATCATCTGAGATAGGCTAATACAATCCTGTAATGTCAATATCAGAGACCTCAGCCTCGGGCCTGCCTGGAAAAACATAACAATGGACACCTCGACCACCACTCGTAGAAGTTGCTCCCCTACTACTAGAATGGGTAGACATATCTCCTACTCCTCCACTATCACCCACACATCTACCTCTATCAATCTGACCACTACCATATCCCTTAGTCTATAGGGTTGAACCTCTAGCCGACAGTGTCAAATCTCTCACCAGCGCTGCAGAGTATGAACTTCAAAGACTAGAATGAGTTTGGTGAGGGAAATTTCTAATCATATGATCTGGAGAGCCTCACTCATAACATGTCCTGGGGTGAGTAAAGGATTGAGAAAGTGAAGGGAAAATGTTGTAACCTCCCTGGCCCATAGTCCTCTGCTAAAAACTAGATGATCTTTATCTATCACTGCGTGAACCAGAGGGCCCTATCCACCCTTTGATGCTGGAAATGACGCATCAACCAAGACTCAATGCTAAAATAAACCATCTCTCTTACTCATATCCCTACCTCCTGATGAGATTCCCGAGTACTGTCCTGATGTACAGACCCTTTTGGGGTCCCCAAATTCCTCTCTCTACATCAACTCTGGCTCTCTAGTAGCACTAACCACGAATTGAAAGAAAGATCCATCCCTAGCTACCCAAAATATCGATTTTCTAATAGGATATACTAGTCCTCTCACAAATTGGCGAACTTTTTCTGCCTCGGTCAGAAGTATAGTTGCAGCATGAAAGGACAACTGGCAAAAGTGAACCTCATACTCTGAAACTATCATGGTACCCTACCTCAAACCTCAAATCTCAATCGTCTTTCCTCGCAAACAATCCAAGGAACAAATCGATCATTGAATGCATTAGAAAATATCTCCCAAGTCATTTGAGGAAACCCGACTGGAAGAGATCCTATATAAGTACTCCAACACTCCCTAGCTAGACCACGAAGCTGGAAAGTAACAAACCTCACGCCGTGTGTATCTACTAGACCCACAATCACTAGTAACTCTCTGCAAGTAGTAAGAAACTCATGTGCATCCTCGGTCTTCCCACCTTGAAACTTAGGTGGGGCTATCTTTCGGAACCTCTCATACCTTCGCTACTCATCATCAGTCAAGGCAACTACTGGTGGAACCTCCATAATCGAAGCTACTACTGGCAGCTCCACCTGAACTTGGGCCTCGTGGGCCTGCTGTTGATCCTGAGGCTGAACCCCAACTTGAGTTTATAAAGTACCGAGAGTGTCAGGTAGTCTACCAATCTGCACCAAAGTCTCCAAAACACATAAAACTCTCAGTAGTGTATCCTGCAGTAGTGGTGCTGCAGCAACCTCATGTGGAACCTGCTCCTATCTAGGCTCCAAAGTTGGTTCGGGGGAGATACCCTGCTCATAATCCCTTGCTGGTGCGGCTCCTCAGCCCCGGCGTCTAGCTCACTGAAATGACCCAAAAATTTCTGAATCTTGCATTACTGTTTGAGGGCTAATTTGGGGTTGCCTTGGGTAGTTTGTGAGTTTCCCGAGTCTCTCTTGCATGATCATCTTAGAAAAAATCGTGTTGGTTAAGTTTTGCTTGACGTCTTGTGGATGTGTTGACTTTAGATGGCCATATCTCTTGGTATGGAATAAAGTGTGTAGGACACGACCTATCAAATTGAATCTCTTTTGAGTTATCTTCTTAACTCACTTGGTTTTACTTAATTCAAAAATTGGATGTGGAAGTTATGGCCATCACAGTGGGATTGCCTATGCGGGGAAAACATTCTAGAAAAAGGGAGGAGGATTTTGGCTAAGTCATTAGACCACGAGAGTGTCCACAGACTATTTGGAGGCTCACGACCCGTGAGCCCGGTCCGTGGAGTGTTCCAGTGAGCAACCCACGCCATAGACCAAGACTCCAAGCAGAGTAAGGCTCCACGGACTAGCTCACGGTACGTGTGAAGCCTCACAGCTCGTGAGCCCATCCATGTGGGGTTCCAGTAAGTTTCCAGTATTGATGCCGAGGCTCGGAGCCAAGTGAGGCTTCACAAACTAGCTCACGGTCCATGTGAGGCCTCACGACTCATGAGGCCTGTCCGTGTAGAGGTCCAGAGAGTTTCCCTAGGGATTTTATTATTTGATAATCCAAGTGTTGTCTCACGACAAGGATCACAAACCATGAGTCACTTCACGGTCTGTGTAGTGTACCATCGGTGACTGCTTCCAATTTTTCTTTCTCATTTCATTAATGGATTATTTGTAATTTTAATTAATCCTAGGGTTATTTTAATAATTTTAAACTCTCCTAAAACCCCTGATCAAACCTTATACTCTCATATTCAATTCAATTTCTTCAATTTCTTTCAAATTGCTCTCATACTCCATTAAAAGCTAGCTTGAAAATCAAGGAAAAATTTGATTCTTCTTCGAATTCTTGTTGTTCTTCGTGATTTGTCTCAGGTATGTGGGATTGATTCATGGTACTCTTCCAACCATGAAGATCCATAAACTCTCTTTTCAATTTTGATGACTTTTAGCTTTCTTTATAAATGGGCCTTTTAATTCATAGATGACTTGTTTCAATTAAGTTGTGGGTTGAGTTTTAATGTTGGTTTTAAAGCTATTTGAATTCAATTACCATATTTTGCATTGGAATTTTGTAGGTTGGAATGTGCATGATCCTTTGAAAGCTTGTTTAGGCATGGATAATTCAAATTATGTTCTAAATTGAGATTTTCTCATGGATTTTAATTGAATTTCAAATGGTATTGTTGAATTAAGATTTGACTCTCAATTGCCCATGCATTCATCTCAACATTCATGACATATGCATACATGAAAGGTTTGATTTTATGAAACTCTTGACATGATTTGACTTGGTTTTTGGTAAGACATGGGAATTGACTAGAATGTGATCACATCTTGTCTTGCTCTGGCTTTTTAAGCACTCTGGGTGTTTTACACCACTTTTTTCTATTAAAATGAGCTACTCCTATGCATTGGTCTATGAAAATGATATTCAGAAGTTCTGTTTTGAATTTAAAAGGCTTTGAAATGTGATTTTGGGCTCGTAGGCATCTTGCATTATTTCTTGGAATTGAAAGGTTGAAATCTCCATTTTGAAAGCTTGTAAATGCATATGTATTCCCATGGGATGAGACTTAACACCGAGGGATTGGAGTCGGGGTGGACTATCTCTAAGGGTCCACACTCCTTTCCTTAAAACCATGTGCCAACATGGATTATCTCCCATCGTGGGATTGACGTGTATCCCCTTTTTCAGGGTTGACGTGGGATCTACCTGACAAGTAGTCTGAATCCAAGTAGTAGCTCGCTCGGGTTCCCTCTGTTGTCGGTTGAGGTTACATCCTCGCTATGATATGTAGGTTTGCATTCATGTATCATGGCACTCCATGGCATATTGTTACAATATTGTTCCCTTGATTATATATATATTCTCTATAGGTATATGTGCCCTTTCCATCTAGCATATCTCGTAGGTTCATGATCATACGCATTGCATACCCGCATACTTAGTGCATTTTATGTGCTAACCCATACTCTTTGTCTACATGTTCTAACCATATAGGGACCGGAGGTGATATCCATCCACCGTTAGACGTCTAGAGAGATTCCTATTCTTGTTAATAGTAGTGAGCCCTACACTCCAAGGGCGTCACCCACCTCCCTCTACCTTATACTTTTGTCTCATTTTATTTATGTTGTGACTTTGAGGGTGAGCCCGGGTTGTGTCGAGGCCCCCATTATACTCTTTTAGAGGCATTATTGGATATATGTATCAGATTCTATTGCACGTTGTACTATGTGTTTGTTGGGATATCATGACTTCCATGCTTTGCCAGTGTTACTTAAGTTTTATTGTGATTCCATTTATGCTATCATGATTTGTTGGTTGGGAATGTGCTTATGTGGAAAGTTCCTATCCCATTTTGCCCCCATAGCTTGAGTCATACTTACCCGTCTCTTAGAATGTAATTGCAATGTGCTATGTGATTCATGTTTATTTCATTCCCGGAAACATCCCCATAGCTTGAGTTCAAAGCTCCAGAATCCTTTAGACTTATGTGTTATTTATTATGTTACGCGCTTCCAAACCAATGATGTGTGTTATGAACCTATGATTGCTTGATCGAGGACTCTCGGGTTCTCCTTCGCCATATCACATCTAGGCCCTACTCTACTATCGTGACAAAGATGGTATCAGAGCCCTAGGTTTGTAAATAATTCTCAGAGTTCAACATGCCGCGTCAATTAGAGTCTTATTCATGGGTGTGATAAGCGTCATACCTGTGAATAAGAGGCTATGACGACGTTTTAGGAATTGTCTCACTTCATTATTCCTTATGTCTTGTTGTGAACTATTTTTTATGGTTTCCTTAAATATCAGTGTTCTTGTTACTCTTTCAGAAAATGCCTCCCCGAAGAGCTCCCCTCCCCAGACAGGCTCCGGTCTATGAGGAACAGGACCACCGTGAGACTGTGGAATAGCAAGTGACTCATGCTGAGTTTCGAAATATGGTTACTATGCTGGCCCAGGTGGTGGCTAATTAAGCCCGACCAGCTAATCCCACAAATGGTGGCACTCCAGCTTCTATGGTGAGGGACTTCACCCGGATGAATCCTCTGGAATTCCTTGGTTCAAATACTGATAAAGATGCCCAGGAGTTCATTGATGATCTCACGAAGGTGTTGACTATTATGGGTGTCCGTTCTGAGGAGAAGGCTGAGTTGGTTGCTTATCAGTTGAAAGATGTGACTCAGGTATGGTATAACTAATGGTTTGTTGAGAGGATCGCAGATACGTACTAAAGTTGATTGGGAAGAATTCAAGTTTGCTTTTCTGGACTGTTTCTTCCCTCTCGAACTTTGGGAAGCCAAAATGATTGAGTTTATTAACCTCAAGCAACACAACATGTCTGTGAGGGAACTATTCTCTCAAGTTCACTAAGCTCTGAAAATACAGCACCATGTTAGTAATTGATCCCCGTGCAAGGATGCACAAGTTTATTTTTGGGGTCTCTAACTTGGTTGTGAAAGAGTATCGCACCGCCATGCTCATTCGGGAAATGGATATCTCCAGGCTTATGACTTATGCTGAACAGATTGAGGGGGAAAAGCTCAAAGAGAGAAAGATAAATGAATCCAAGGGAGCTCGATTTTATGGTGGGTTCTCTAACTCAAGGAGTACTGGAGGAAATGGTCGATTCCAATAAGGCCAGGGTTCGAATGTAAAGTTTGCAATCTCTAGGTGACTCCTCCTAAGGCACAGGTTGGGGGTGTACCCCAAACTTCTCATTGTTTCCAATGTGGGGGAAGTCATTCAGGTGAATGTAGGAAGGTTTCGAGAGCTTACTTTAGGTGTGGGAGTATGGATCACAAGATTGTCAACTGTCCAAAGCACGCAAAGAAGGATCAAGTGGCTCCAGGTGGTTAAGGTCAGCTGAAAGCTCAAGTCGGTGGTGTTCCCAGGAACAACAAGTTATATGCTTTCCATGCCCGACAGGAAATGGATTAAGCTCCTGATGTTGTGACTGGTATGTTATAAGTCTTTGATTTTGATGCTTATGCTTTACTTGATCCAGGTGCAAATTTATCTTTTGTGACTCCTCTGTTGGCTGTTAAATTTGGTTTGAGTCTTGAAACTTTGAGGGAGCCTTATTCAGTTTATACTCCCGTGGGTGAATCTATTATTGTCCGTAAGGTGTATCGGGGTTGTCCTATTTTAATTTTACACAAAGTATTTCCCGATGAACTTGTATAGTTGGAGATGTATGATTTTGATATTATTCTTGGGATGGATTGGTTACATGCATCGTATGCCTCGGTCGATTGTAGGACTAGGCAAGTCAGATTTAAGATTCCTAATGAATCTGTTTTAGAATGGAAGGGTAGTGACTCTGTGGTTAGAGGTTGGTTTATTTCCTACCTAAAGGTCTGGAGAATGATTTTTAAAAGATGCATATACCATATTGTGAGGGTTAGAGATATGGAGGTTAAGTCGCCTTCCCTTGAATCGGTTCCGATGGTTAATGAATTTTTTGATGTGTTTCTCAAGGACTTACCTGGTATTCCTCTTGATAGAGAAGTAGATTTTGGCATAGATCTCCTTCCGGATACCCAACCTATTTCCATTCCTCCTTACCGTATAGCTTCGACTTAACTAAAGGAATTGAAGGATCAATTGAAAGATTTGTTGGAGAAGACCTATATTTAGGCTAAGCATTTCACCTTGGGGTACTCCTGTGTTGTTTGTAAGGAAGAAGGATGGGTCGCTCCGAATGTGTATTGATTATCGGCAGTTGAACAAGGTGACCATCAATAATAAGTACTCGTTGCCCAGAATTGATGACTTATTTGATCAACTTCAAGGAGCCACATATTTCTCAAAGATAGATCTTTGTTCACGCTACCATCAGTTGAAGGTGAGGGAATGTGATATCCCCAAGACCGCTTTTCGAACTCGTTATGGACATTTTGAATTTGTGGTGACATCATTTGGCTTGACCAATGCCCGACGGTGTTTATGGATCCCATGAATCAGGTGTTCAAGTCATTTCTTGACAACTTTGTAGTGGTCTTTATCGATGATATTTTGATTTACTCTCTGAATGAGCGGGAGTATATGGACCACCTGAGGTCGGTGCTTCAAACCTTAAGGGAGAAACAGTTGTACGCCAAATTTAACATGTGTGAGTTTTGGTTAGGGAAAGTTGCTTTCCTTGGTCATGTGGTATCCGACGATGGTATTGAGGTTGATCCTAAGAAGACCGAAGCCATAAAGAATTGATCTAGACCATTGACTCCTTTTGATATCTGGAGTTTCCTCGAGTTGGCAGGTTATTATCAGAGGTTTGTTGAGGGATTCTCTTCTATCGTGTCCCCATTGACTAAGTTGACCCAAAAGAAGGCTAAGTTTGTGTGGTCGAATGAGTGTGAGAAGAGCTTTCAGAATTTGAAGGATCGGCTCACATTGGCTCCCATTTTGACTCTACGAAATGGGTTAGATGGGTTTGTGGTATATTGTGATGCTTCCCGGATAGGGTTGAGGTGTGTACTCATGCAAAAGGGTAAGGTGATAGCTTATGCGTCTCGGTAATTAAAAGCTCATTTGCAAAATTATCCCACCCATGATCTTGAGTTGGTGGCAGTGGTGTTTGCTTTAAAGATTTGGCGACATTACTTGTATGGAGTCCATGTTGATGTTTTCACCGATCGTAAAAGATTACAATATGAGTTCACTCAAAGGTATCTTAACTTGACACAAAGGAAGTGGTTGGAACTACTCAAGGACTATGATATGAGCGTTCTTTATCACCCGGACAAGACAAATATTGTAGCGGATGCTCTTAGTAGGTTATCCATAGGGAGTGTATCGCACGTTGATGAAGAGAAGAAGGGAATGGTAAGAGAAGTGCACCATTTGACTAGGTTGGCGTTAGATTGGCTGACTCAAATGATGGTGGTATTCTTGTTCAAAGTGGATTCGAATTTTTCGTGATTATCGATGTGAAAGCAAAATAGGACTTAGATCCTTCCTTGGTTGATTGAAGAAGTTAGTTGCCGAAAGAAGATAGAAGTCTACTTCCAAGGGGGAGATGGTGTACTATGGTATCAAAATTGATTATGTGTTCCAGATGTAGATGACCTAAGAGAGGTCATCATGCGTGAAGCTCATAATTCTTAATATTCTATTCATCCAGGGTCTACTAAGATGCATCGGGACTTGAGAGAGGTGTATTGGTGGCATGGTATGAAGAAAGACATAGCCAAGTTTGTGTCGGAATGTCCAAATTGCCAACAAGTAAAGGTTAAACATCAAAGGCCCGATCGTTTGGCCCAAGACATTGAGATTCCTACTTGGAAGTGGGAGGATGTGAATATGAATTTTGTGGTTGGGTTACCGTGAACTCGTAAATAGTTTGATTTCATTTGGGTGATTGTGGATCGAATGACCAAGTTGACTCACTTCTTACCGGCCAAGGCTACTTATAGTGACAAGGATTATGCTAAATTTTATATTCGTGAGTTGGTGAGATTGCATGGAGTACTGAGGTCTATCGTATCAGATCGCGGTACCCAATTTACTTCTCACTTTTTGAGATCATTTCAAAAGGGGCTTGGCACTAGAATTAAATTGAGCACCACATTCCATCCTCAAACTGATGGGCAAGCCAAGAGGACAATTCAAACCTTGGAGGATATTTTAAGGGCTTGTGTGTTGGAGTTCAAAGGAAATTGGGACGATCATGTACCGCTCATTGAGTTTGCCTACAACAATAGTTTTCATGCTAGCATTGGCATGGCTCCATTTGAAGCTTTGTATGGTAGTAGATGTAGGTCCCTGGTGGGATGGTTTGAGTTAGGAGAGATGGCATTTTTAGGCCTGGATTTGGTCTTTAAAGCTATAGAGAAGGTGAAGTTGTTTAGGGAGAGGTTAGGGACAACTCAACGTCATTAAAAGTCCTATTCAGATGTTAGGAGGAGAGACCTCGAATTTCATGTAGGTGATTGGGTTTATGTAAAGGTTTCACCTATGAAGGGCATCATGCATTTTGGCAAAGAGGGCAAGTTGTGTCCCCAGTATGTCAGACCTTATGAGATCATTGAACGGGTTGATAATGTGGCTTATAGACTAGAGTTTCCATTGGATATGATCTCTATTCATCTGGTATTCCTTGTTTCGATGTTGAGGAAGTTGGTTGGTGACCCTAAGGTAGTACCTTTGGAAGGTGTCGCGGTTGAGGAAAACTTGACTTACGAAGAAGTAAGAATTCAGATCTTGGATAGGCAAGTAAAGCGGCTCCGTAACAAGGAAATAGCTTCGATTAAAGTGCTTTGGAGAAATCAACATGTGAAGAGTGCTACGCGGGAGGCGGAGTCAGACATGGTGAAGCGATACCCCCATCTTTTCCAATCTACTCAAGCCTAAGGTACTAGGTTCTATCCTCTTCCAAATGGTTATAATTCCTTGCTTTCTTGAGTTCATGGAATTACATGTATGCATGTGCACGAAATGATTTGAAAAGTATTTTGAAATGAGTTTTAAATAGCTTTTGAAATGATGAATGATGCATTATGTTTTGTGTCGGAGTGGTTCTTGTCCTTTAAGCCTTGTTCTAACCCATTCGAGGACGAATGTTCCCAAGGGAGAGATGATGAAACAACCAAACTTTTTTTGAATATTACATTACTGGTTGAGGGCTGATTTGGGGTTGCCTTGGGTAGTTTGTGAGTTTCCCGAGTCTCTCTTGCATGACCATCTTGGAAGAAATCGTGTTGGTTAAGTTTTGCTTGACGTCTTGTAGATGTGCTGACTTTATATGACCATATCTATTGGTACGGGATGAATTGTGTGGGACAAGACTATCAAATTGAAGGTCTTTGAGTTATCTTCTCAAGGAACTTGGTTTCACTCAATTCAAAGTTCGGATGTGGAAGTTATGGCCTTCACAGTGAGACTGCCTGTGCAGGAAAAATATTCTCGAAAAGGAGAAGAGGATTTTGGCTAAGGCAGTGGACCACGAGAGGGTGCACGGACCGTGTGGAGGCTCACGACCCGTGAGACCGGTCCGTGGAGTGTTGCATTGAGCAGTCTAGGCCATGAACCAAGACTCCGAGCAGAGTAAGGCTCCACGGACCAGCTCACGGTCCGTGTGAAGCCTCACGGCTCTTGAGCCCATCCGTGTGGGGTTCTAGTAAGTTTCCAAGATTGAGACCGAGGCCCGAACCAAGTGAGGCTCCACGGACCAGCTCACGGTCCATGTAAAGCCTTACGGATCGTGAGGCCTGTCCGTGTGGAGGTCCAGAGAGTTGGCCCAGGGATTTTATTGTTCGATGATCCAAGTGTTGCCTCACGACAAGGCTCACGAACCGTGAGTCACTACACGATCCATGTAGTGTACCATCGGTGACTGTTTCCAATTTTTTTTCCTCATTTCATTAATGATTTGTTTGTAATTTTAATTAATCCTAGGGCCATTTTAATAATTTTAAACTCTCCTAAAACCCCTGATTAAACCCTATTCTCTCCTATTCAATTGAATTTCTTCAATTTCTTTCAAATTACTCTCATCCTCCATTAAAGGCTAGCTTGAGGATGAAGGGGAAAATTTGATTCTTCTTCGAATTCTTGTTGTTTTTCGTGATTTGTCTAAGGTATGTGGGATTGATTCATGGTTACTCTTCCAACCATGAAGACCCAAAAATTCTCTTTTCAATTTTGATGAATTTTAACTTTCTTTATAAATGGGTGTAACAACCCGAAAATTTTCGAAACTCCTTATGGTTGATCTTGTATGATGTTATACTATTCATGGTTGAAATTCGGTAGCCAAGGGTTGAGTTTAAGTGGCCGAACGCAAAATGGGTCATTTTAGGGCCTAGAAAGGTCGTTTGGACAGTGCACTTCACAGATACATAACATTTTGTGTGGATTGAACATGTGGTCTACTACATATCAAATTGAAGCTCTTTGAATTATCTTTGCAATGCAACTTGTCTCACTCAAATCCAAGGTCGGATGAAGAAGTTATGGCCAAAAGAGTAGGACTGCTTGAAATTCGGAAGACATTGGAGATTGGTTCTGGAAATGGCCCAAGGAATGGGAGACGGGCCGTTAAACTTTGAACGGTCCATGTGGGGTCCCATAAAATGGTCCAGAGAGCATGGGTTGGCCAGGAACCACCCCAAAAGCTAAGTTAAGGTCCACAGACCACCCCACGGTCCGTGAGACCTCAGATGGACCGTTAGGTGGTCCGTCAAGTTGGGCAGCAGCTTGGCCGAAGCTGTGGTTGGGTTAAATGGCCAAGGTAAGGTT